>KE373056.1:112127-122718 GCA_000418225.1 Zizania latifolia
CTGAGCTGGACCATCATATCGGCCAGGGTTGCCTGGACGTCATCGGAGCCCGACATGACGGCGGCGGCGGTGGCGTGGACAGGCCGGTCGGCAGCAGGGATGGCCGAGGACCTTCTGGATGCTGATACCAAGTTGTTAAGGGTGTCGGGCCGTAGGGCTAGGGGCCCTCAACTGCGTAGGTTGTAGCTGGCGCGGGGTTGATCCCCTTGCCGAGCTATGTTGAAGAACGGGGAAAGACTAGAGAATTAGGGTAGAGATTGGAGATTGATAATTCATTGCTTGAGTTCTGCCCAAAGGGCTTACACCTTATTTATAGAGCCTAATAACATATGGAAGGGAAATATACTAATCAAATCTTAACTAATAGAGATATCTATCTAAAGGAAACTAATCCCCCTAATCAAGGGGCGGCCAGACCTGCCGTGCCAGACCGTATGGCCACCTTAGCCCGGGCCCGGCGCTGGTAATGTCGGCTCCATATGACACATCCAGTATTGAATTGTCAAGAATTTAACAGTTTTTTGTTCTGTAGGTTGTTCTTAATATGGAAAGTAAGGTTGCTAACCTCAAATTTTTGTTTTACTGTAGGCAGGAATTAGTCTTCTTGGATAACGAAATTGTGTTCAATGAGGCCATCATTGAGGAGAGGGACCAGGGAATACAAGAGATTCAGCACCAAATTACTGAAGTAAATGAAATTTTCAAAGATCTTGCTGTGCTAGTCCATGACCAAGGAGCAATGATTGGTACGTGGTACCTATTGAAACGATGGATGAAATTATGTGCAATTTGATACTCTGAATCAGAAGGCTGCTCATATCTGCGGTATATTATATCTGATTGTATTTCTGCTCGTATACTGCAGATGACATTGACTCCCATATCGAGAATGCTGTCGTAGGGACTACACAAGCAAAAGGCCAGCTTTCAAAAGCTGCTAAAACTCAGAAGTCAAACTCTTCGCTGGTATACTTTTGGACCATTAGCACGCGGTTAATATCTTCCATTTGCACAACAACACGTGACGCCTCGTTTCTTCATGTTGCAGATATGCTTGTTGCTGGTTATATTCGGGGTTGTCCTCCTCATAGTGATAATCGTCCTCGCTGCCTAGTTAGCAGCTTGGAAGAAACTGGGGCTCCTGAATCTGGTTGAGCTTAGAGTGAAGAATTCCTTCGTGATTTAATTTTGCTGTGAAGTCAGGAAAGTTTACTGGTCTCCGCTGTCTGGAGGGGGCTGCGTTTGGTGGTTGGTGTATGTGGTGATGGTGTGCCTGGAATGTATGGTTTATAACTTTATATAAGTAATTAAGTATAATCGCTTCGTGTCACTCTAAAGCCTCATACCTTGCGCGCTCGCCCTGTTTATACCTGTGATGTATTGCATTGCTGAGTGAGTGTTGTAAGAACAAGGGGTTTGGATTATATAGTTTCTCGATTTGGTCTGTGACCATCTCTATCCGTTGTTTTTCCCCCCTTGCTCGATACCACTCTCTCTATAATGTTTTGTCAGCCTCCACCTCTCAGAAAATTCAAGTGAGATTTGCTCCTATGCTATATGTAAGTTAATAGCATTTGTGGCAGGATCTTCAGTAGATGTGCAGACTGCACTTAATCCATGGATAAGGCAGTTCCGTCAGCCTCATGTTTCGTCTCTGTTTCCTTGTCTGATGGAAAAAATGTGAATTTTCTTGGCTTTGGCCTTCAAAACTGTCACCGTTTTCACCTGCTTGTACTATTTGTAGATCTGATTTAATAATAGAGGTTCGTTGATGTACACAAGGCCTTTTCCTTTCGATCTACTCTTAGTTGTACGACGGATCTGTTAGTATTATGTCTTACAGACAATATAGAGATGTTGTACGTGACATACCATGTTTATGAAATAAATCTATTTTGTTTCTTGAAATAGAAAGAGTATGGGACTTATTCACGAGACTCATAATATTATTATTTCTAAATGATTCCTTATCGAATATAAGTTATATGTGGAACATATATGACTGAGATCAGTATGTGTATTGATTAATGATTATGTCTGCATCATGGGTTTAGAGATACCAAATCAATAATATAGACGTATGTTAGAGTATATATTGGATATATCCACTATGAGACACTGTTAAGATTTTATATGTCATCAGTTGGTCTCAATAATGTTTATTTAAAGTCTTAAACCTGAGATTATTATGGTTCCCAACATACGTAGTAACTTGCTTTGAGTCTAGCAAACACTACTTTATAACTAGGTAGTATAAAAGTAGTCCTTAGATATGCTATGAAACATGTAGTGACATATGAATGATTAAGATAAAATTTGCCTCTCCTTACGAAAGAGTACATGGCCATGCCAACGTGATTAAGTAGTTAGTCACAAGTTATAATCTAATATAGAGATCAAGAGAGATTGAAGTAGTGATAGGATGACATAAGTCTCACCTTGTGCTTAATCGGTATCTATGACAAAAGGATTTATACATAACAACATTAGAAGGTTTAGCCGATATGATCTTTACGTATACTTAACTTAATATGCTTTGCTAGAGGCCGCTATTAACGGAGTGTCAAAAAGGAGTTTACGCATATTGACCAAGTACATGTGAACTTACAGGGTCACACACTTAACGGGTTAGAACACCAGATTTGAATAGGATTTGAATTGGTCTCAGTTTGGATAGAGATTCAAACAAATCGGATAGAGATCCGAGTAGAGTCCTGATTAGGCCCAGAAGGGTCCAAGCTAGGACATTTATATATACGAGGGTGAGGGGCTCGTGCATGATGTGCTTTTCGAGCGTGCTAATCTGTTAGCCACCACGAGAAAACCCTAGTCATCACCTGTTCGAGCCTGTCTACCTCGCTGTCTGCCCAAGCACTAGTACACTATCAACCGGTGTTCCACTCCTAGATGTGTGGATACTAGCAGAGATATTGCTACACTGCTCTGCTCATCGGCATTAACATCGCTGATGGGATCGGCGAGTGTCATCGGCTCAAAGGACAGGAGGTCGGACATGGTCTTCTCGATCGGATTGGCAGACTCTAGACTAGGTTGATCGGCTCCTGACCACATCAGCGTGCGCGTGTTGGATCACTAGCTTCTCCAACACCTTTTCCACTGCTCTACACATCAAGTGATAATGATCTATGGTCCCTCTCTAGCAAGATTTTCTGGTGTGCGTAGTAATTTTTTTTAGCAATCGTAGCCTCCACGTTTCCCAACAGGATCACAGATGAGAAAAGTTTTGATGTACTAACCTCATCATCATATGCCATCCAACAGAGGGGGCTTTCTATGCAATTCCTTATACATACAGATGGTAGCGACCTAGCAGAGGGCCTTCTGCAAAATATAGGACTGCTACTATTGGTTGCGCATATATAAACAGCATTTTTTCTTGAAATTTTGTTACCACTGGAGAACCATAATAATTTATACCATTGGATCTAAAATGAATAGCCTAGATGGCATAAGAGGCTGCGGGAACAAGGGGCACTGTGATAGTGACAACGATACCGATGTTGAAGAGGATGCAAATATAGGTGGCCAGATGGGCCGTGCCGAAACGAGTTGACCCGGGCACGTGTTTATTGTTTATGACCTAGGCATGGCTCGACACGATTGTCCGTGGGTCGTGCCAGTAAAACCCATTTAGCTGGGTCATGTCTAGTCCTAGACCCTGACACGTCGAGCTCGCATGGCACGACCCACTTACTCTAGCGAGCGGACATGGCACAACACGTGGCATGCCCGGCACGGCATGGCCCATGTAGAACTGCACGTTTTACTGTCACATGCCCTTCATTTTCCTAGGTGCCCCCTCTTTTCACGCCCCCCTCATTTCCTGTAATCCCGCCTAGGCACCCATCCTAGGAGACCCATGACCACTTGTTTTCCGTGCAAGAAGTGACTCGTTTTAAACCCTAAACCCCAAAAACGACATGGACGACGTCGATCCATCGTTGGAGCTGTTGCCATGGATGATAGTCGTCGACAATGTTGAAGATCAATCAGTAATCCTGCGCCAAGTTCTCCAAGTTTTAGTTTCATTATTTACTGTAGTGTTTTAGCTCATTCCCTCCAAAGCAGTTCCGCTATTGTGGTGACACAAGCATCATTTAAATTCTAGGACATATTGTCTATAGGTGGTGTCTTACTTTTTCTTGTCTTTAGACATCACTCATAGATACTATCTTCTCACTGGATAGTTTCTTTAAAATAAATTTATATCCAATCACTTATCTTCTCACTATTTTCTCTCCTAATTATCTTCTTTGTTTTCTTGTATATCGTATAGAGCTGGTTTTTGCATGATACACCACACTATTGTCGGGGTTTTACCGAGCAGTCTATCTACGAGAGTACCCACGATGCTATTTGAAATATAGGTAAGCGTTGTGATCTTAGCCTTATGGTCGACTCAATGAACACAAGAGCCAAGATTTAGATATGTTCGGGTCTCCTGAAGGATAATAAACTTACGTCTTGTGATTTTATGGATTGATCTGGTGTAGAATAGCTTAGCAATCTATGGCTTGAAGGCTAAAACTACTAGGAGTCGATGAAAGTAGCTGATCTTTGAAGAGGGTCCCTCACCCTCTTATATAGTCAAGGGGTGAGGCATACGGATCATGGAACCAGACCCGAGTCAGTTTTCTAGGATCTAGGGGATCTTAACCGGACTCTAGGATATCTTCTATTTACAAGGATATATGTACATATTTTATCTCTAATACCAAATCTAGGATCTGACATGTGATTTAGGCGTAAAGCTTCCTTATTGATATCGGACTCCTTCATGGGTTGTATCGAACACCATGCAGTCTAGGCCCACCTTCGATCCAATCCACCAAAGCCCATCTTGAGGTACCTAGGGGTCATATCCCTGACAACTTTACCATGGCATTAGTACATCGACATATAGTCTATTGGTGAATGCATGTTTGACGTTAAAACATCTATCGGTAAAGGCCTTTACCGACAGAAAGTGTGTGGGGGGACAAAGCCTATGGGCAAAGATCTATGCCGACAAATGACACATTTGCTGACAGATGACCTCTCTGCAATATTTAAGTTTTAGCGACATATGACCTTTACCGACATACAACTTGCTGCTTGCAAATATAACATATGACAACAGACTCTCTAACAACATGATGAATAACATATTTTCAATAGAATATATATGCAAATCATATAACATTGCATTCAACACCAAATTACTTTGTGCATCCATTCAACACATATAGTCCAAAGATATGATATATTCATGCATACATCTAGAAGGAAAGAATGATTGACATATATATCCATCAAAAAGGTCAGAACATAGATACACATCCTGAATATATTACTACATTACTCTAGAATTCAGTATAATCTCTTTCTCCTTGTGCTGTTCCTACGCTTTTAGTTTTAAAGAAAGATTGATCTTGGAGAATGTGTGTCGATTGTTATGCTATCAATGCTATCACTATTAGATATTGCCACCCTATTATAAGGCTTGATGATATGCTAGATGAGTTATGTGGTTCTACTATTTTCTCTAAAATTGACTTACGTATATAGTGGTTACCATCAGATACATATGAAAACTGATGATGGATGGAAAACTGTCTTTAAGACTAAATTTAGATTGTATGAGTGGTTATTTATGGTATTTGGTTTGACTAATTCACCTTCGATATTTATACGTCTAATGAAACATGTCTCGAGATCCTTTATTGAAAAGTTTGTGGTTGTTTATTTTGATGATATCCTGATTTATACTAAATCTTTTGAATCACATATGTATCATATTCATCAAGTACTTGCTGTTTAGAGAGCTGAAAAATTATATGGTAATATTACAAATTGTACCTTTTGCACAAACCGTGTTGTTTTCCCTAGTTTTGTTGTCATTGCCCAGGGAATACAAGTTGATGAAGAAAAGATCAAGGCGATAAAAGATTAGCCTATACCTACAAATGTGAACCAAGTTCGAAGCTTTCATGGGCTAGCTAGTTTTTACTACAGATTTATAAGAGATTTTAGTACAATTGCTACACCTTTGAACAATTTAACAAAGAAAGATGTTCCATTTAAATGGGGAGATGAACAGGAGCAAGCTTTCTAAGAATTGAAAAGAAGACTTTGTGAAGCGTCACTGCTACAACTACCAGATTTTGGTAAAACTTTTGAAATTGAGTGTGACGCTAATGGTGTTGGGATTAGAGGTGTTTTAATTCAAGAAGGCCGACCAGTTGTATATTTCTCTAAAAAAACTCATCAGTCCACATCTAAATTACTCTGTTTATGACAAAGAACTTTATGCCCTAGTTCATGTTTTAGAACATTGGCAGCATTATCTTTGGTCAAAAGAATTTGTTATACACTCTGATCACGAAGCATTAAAATATCTATAGAGTCAAGGTAAGTTAAATCGTCGACATGTTAAATGGATTGAATTCATTGAAACATTTCCGTATGTTATAAAACATAAGAAAGGTAAGAACAATATTGTTCCTGATGCTTTGTCATGGAGATGTGCTTTGATTACTCAATTTGAATATAAAGTGCTTAGTGTTGAATCCATCAAAACACTTTATGCTGATGATTCTGATTTTTAAAGCTATTTTTTCGAATTGTGTGGAAGGGAAAGGTTCATATAAGTTTTATATACATGACACATTTTTATTCCGTGGTAACAAGTTGTGCATTCCAGCTTGTTCTATACATAGTGTTCTTCTGCAGGAGACCCATGCTGGTGGTTTAGCTGGCTATTTTAGAGTTAAGAAGACCTTACATATGCTCTCTGACCATTTCTTTTGGCCTCACATGCAAGTAGTATTTCCCTATGTTTTATAATTCTCAAAAATGATGATCTGCATGACGATATTTAGCATGAGAAGGCAATGGTTCAGAAATCAACAGCAAAGTCTCACAACAGTTAATTGGAGTTAGTAAGGGGAATAAGCAACCATCAGTTACTTGACCAAATTACTACTTGCATGCTAGCAGTTACTCGAAGCTAATAAGGGCAATAAATAGCTATCAGTTACTTGCATGCATTTACTTCAATTTTCTAAACAGCTCTAGACCATCTCTATAAATAGCAATGCCCAGGAAGCATGAGACACTTTTGGCTTTGTATTGTCCAAAACACACATGTGGTAATCTGAGTTTTGAGAGATTTTCTACCTTTATTCTTTCGATTCCTGAGGGAGTTATAGAATGTCGAACTGTGGTTCATCCTGTTCGTGCCTTCACATCCATATAGCGTGATTACGTGGGCTAGTTTCGTCGGTACGTGGAAGGACGATTGTCTCGATAGTTCGTCACATGTGCAATATCTCGTGGTGCACTGCCTCTTCGTCAGGTCACGTGCCGACTCTTGTGCCAAGTATCATCATCCACCATAAAGATCGGGCCATAGAAAGTGTTCGCATGCCTCTTCGTGTGCGCATGCACATCACGTAGCGTGCTCGGCCATCCACCCACCGCTCGTCCACTATGACCATCACCGTCCCTAGCACTGTCGCTTTGTTCCCGTAGCAGCCATCGCCATCCCCGGCGTCGCTGCCCAGTTCTCGCCTTAGGTCCGCTGCACCGCACTGCACTGAGTCATCGATCGCCGTCTGCCATCCACCAATTGGCTAGATCTAGCGCCATGGTGTGCCCACCCGCCTGGCCACCCTATCGATCGCCACGGTGGTGCTGCCCGCCAAGTTGCCACCAGCCGTCTCTCCTATTTGTTGTTTCTGTCTGTGTCTGATGGAAATATACCTAAGAGAATTCTGGGGGAACCGAAAGTTCTGGCCTGAGGCTAGAAGTTCCAGTTTCTGGAGCATCCGGAAGTTCCGGTTAGACTAGAAGTTCTGGGCTAGCCCCAGTTTTAGTTTCTGGAGGAACCAAAAGTACCGGTTGGACCGGAAGTTCCGGGCCAGCCTGAAAGGTGTGTTCTGGACGAACCGAAAGTTCTGGGTGGAATTGGAACTTTTGGGTCGAAATAAATTTGATACAGAATGTTATTTTCAAAAGTTCTAGGCCTGAACCAGAAGTTCAGGACCAGATGAACAGATTAGATCTGTTGAACTTTAATACTGATTAAAGGCCCATGAGAGGGCACTATATAAGGAGAGGAGGGGCTAGGACGAAAAGGCTGCTGTTGGTTGTTGCTTCGACCTAACCCTAGCCACCACCTCTCCTAGCTACACTGATTGTGGCCGTCTCTCTCCTAATCTCCCGCGTGGTACTAGCATACCGGCGTGAAGTGATTCCGTCTCTGTACGTGTGGATACCGTAGAGGCATCGCTGCTACTGCGGTGCTGATCTTCCCGTGAAGGTCACCGGGCTACGTCATCTTCATCGCTGACGAATGGACGGAACTGAGCGGAGATGATCGAGAACGCGCTTAATCAACTCTACTTCCGCTGCCTTAGCGCGTTTCGTGGCTAGAGGTAATGATCTATGATCCCAATACACGTATGGTTCCTGGGCGAACGGGGTAAATTTTTTGAATTTAATGCTAGCGTAGCCTCCCCATAACCCAACAGTGGTATCAGAGCCTACGTGCGTAGTGTTCGATCTGAATCGATCACATATAGGTGATATGTGGTGGAAATAGATTAGATCTATTGGTTTTGCGTCGGATTTTCGGAAGTTCCTAGTGTGACTCGGAAGTTCCAGGCCAAAATAAATTCAACACAGAAGGTTGATTTCGGAAGTTTTGGGTTTGACTCGGAAGTTCTGGGCCTTTGAGCCGAAAGTTCCGGGTCTTGTTCAGTCACGTTTAGATTCTTCGTCTAACTTGTTTTTACAGAGAATGTTGTGACTAGTATGGCCTTATGATTTATATGATGCATACATGTAATTTTCATGGTCTGCGTGTCATGGTTAATTGCAGCTCAAGGCTGTTCAAATGTTGTGCGACCTGCGCGTAGACATCCTCATGTAATTAGTATAGTGCTATTAGTTGTAATCGACTGATACAAGATAATGAAGGCTTGAAGCGTGATGACCCGAAGGATAGGAACCATGGAGATGGAGATCACCATGTGAAAAGGGACATACTATGTCACAGTTAATATGATTGTCTGTGATATTAATTTATGTTTCTGCCATACTATTCTTTCATGTTTTCGTGTGCGGTAGGCATCGCTACCATGCTAGAATAGTTTCCCTCAGAAAATTAAGAGTCTTTGATGCCCTTTCCAATAGCTACACCTACAAAGGTTTTGATCATTGCATGGTAGATCTGTCAAAGCAGGGTGCCATCTTTTATCTTAATCAGTTTGAGTGGATGTCGGACAACCACATGCAAAGTATTAGTTTACTTAACAAAGCTATCAAAATGGTTTTGGGCTTTGGGGCATAGAGTTGGGCGTCGAGGCATTGTATGCCACCCCAATGAACAAGAGTCACATAGGGATGCGATTAGCAAGTTGTTGCTTACCTATGACACTAATCTTCTAGCAGTGATGCCAAAGCTAACTAGGAGTTAGTTGAATATGGATCTTGTCTCACTACATGTCGTAAGAGGAAAACGATTATATATCACGTAGTGGAGCATCTTTTATTTGATAGAAGATTCACATAACATAGTGCTGAAACTTGTATTTTTGTTGTAGATCATGTCACCTACTGCTAAGAACACTGCCACTTTTAATTTGCGATCAATTCTTGAAAAAGAAAAGCTTTCTGGAACAAACTTTATTGACTGGTATAGAAACTTGAGAATTATTCTTAAACAAGAGAAAAAGAAATATGTTCTAGAGGAGCCCCATCCTGATAAACCAAAAGATGATGCATCTGCCGTGGATCGGCGGGCTAATGAGAAGCACGCCAACAATTCAATTGATGTCAGCTGTCTCATGCTTGCCTGTATGTCCTCTGAGCTTCAGAAGCAATATGAGAACAGAGATGCCTACGATATGATCGTGGGACTCAAAGGCATTTTTGAGAACCAAGCATAGACTAAGAGGTACAACATCTCAAAGTCTTTGTTTGCGTGTAGGTTGGCGAAAGGCAGCCTAGTCAGTCCTCATATAATTAAGATGATTGGTTACATTGAGAGCCTGAAAAAACTTGAATTTCCCCTTGATCAAGATTTGGCCACGGATGTGATTCTCTAGTCTCTCCCTGTGTGCTTCAAGCCGTTTATTTTGAATTTTCATATGAGCAGCAAGGAGAAAAACATGGCTGAATTGTATGGGATGCTAAAGACTGCTAAGGATAGCATTAAAAAGAATTCTAGTCATGTGATGATGGTTCAGAAGGATAGCAAGAAGAGAAAATGCAAGGAAAAGGCTGAAGCTTTAGATGTGACCTCTGAGGAGCCATGGTGTATTCCATGGAGATGATGAGTGATTGTCAACGGTGAAAAAAGGTGTGATGAAGAAAGGAGATGAAGGAGCTTGACCGTGACGGAGTTCACGTGCGACTCAGGTACATGGACGATCGACCGCCGGGCTGAAGAGCCGCGGGGTCGGATCGGGTCCAATCCGGGTGCACGGTCGAAGGCGGTGGACGCTTTGACGGTTTCGGCTCAAAACCGTCACCCCCAATGAAAAAGTGTGTTTACCGTGTGAGTTGACGGTGTCGTAACGGTCAC
>KE373056.1:139609-155480 GCA_000418225.1 Zizania latifolia
CAATACTTAATTTTCTGAGGGAAACTATTCTATCAGGGTAACGATGCCTACCGCACACGCAACATGAAAGAATAGTATGACAGGAACTTAAGTAAACATCGCAGGCAATCATATTGACTGTGACTGAGTACAGCCCCTTCACATGGTGATCTCCATCTCTATGGTTCCTGTCCGTCGAGTCATACCGCTTCAGGCCTCCATGAATCTGTATCAGCCTATTACAACTAATAGCGCTATACTAATTACATGAGCTAAAGCATCACATGTCGACGTGCAGGTCGTACAACATTTGAACAGCCTTGGGCTGCAATCAACCATGACACGTAGGCCATGTTCTTATAAGCACGTATCATATACTTTGCAAGGCCATACCAGTCACAACATTCTCTGTAAAAACAAGTTAGGCGGAGACTATGCGCAACTGAAAACAGGCCCGGAACTTTCGGTCGAAGGGACCGAAACTTCTGACTCAGGGCCGGAACTTCCGAAATCAACCTTCTGACTCGAATTTATTTTTGGCCCAGAAGTTCCGAGTCACACCCGGAACTTCCGAAAATAACCTTCTGTATGGAATTTATTTCTGTCCGGAACTTCTGGTCCAACCGGAACTTCCGAGTCATACCCGGAACTTCCGAAAACAACATTCTGTATCAAAAATTATTTTGGCCCGGAACTTCCGGTCCAACTGGAACTTCCGGAAATCCAACGATAAAAACAATAGATCCAATCTATTTCCATCACATATCACCATATGTGATCGATCCAGATCGAACAATACGCACGTAGGCTCTGATACCACTGATGGGTTATGGGGAGGCTACGCTAGCGCTTAATTTCAAAAATTTACCCCGTTAGACCAGGAACCCATGCGTGCAATAGGATCATGGATCATTACCTTGTACCACGAGACGCGCTCGGGCAGCGGAAGTAGAGTTGGAGTAGCACGATCTCGAGCAACTCTTCTCCCAGCTCCGTTCGTTCATCGACGATCCGACGATGAAGACGACGCGATCCGATGATCCAACAAACTCCACAGGAAGAAGATGAGCACCGATGCTGCAACGGTGCCTCTACGGTATCCACACGTATAGGGATAGGATCACCTCGCGCCGGCGTGCTAGCACCGCTCGCGAGATCCGAAGAGATCAACCACAACCCTTGTGATCGAAGAGAGAGAGAGGGTGGCGGCTAGGCTTAGGGTGAAGTAACAATGAACAGTAGCCCCCACGTGCTAGCCCACCCCTCTTTATATAGTGCACCAACGTCGGTCTTTAATCTGCATTAAAGCCCAACAGATCTAATCTGTTCGCGTGGTCCAGAACTTCCAGTCCAACCAGAACTTCTGGTTCGTCCAGAACCCAGAACTTTTGGCTCCAGCTGGAACTTCCGGTTCGTCCAGAAAATTGAACACTAGGACTGACTCGGAACTTCTGGTCCTACCAGAACTTCCGGATGCTCCAGAACCCGGAACTTCCAGCTATAGCCGGAACTTCCGGTTCCTCCAGGATTTTCTTGGGCACAATTCCATCAGCAAGCTTCTCGGAGTTAGAATCTTCGTTTTGATGAAGTGATCAAAAGGTTTGGTTTCATTAAGAATGAAGAAGAGCCTTGTATTTACAAAAGGGCTAGTGGGAGCGCACTTGTATTTCTGGTCTTATATGTAGATGACATATTGTTGATCAGAAATGATATTCCAAAGCTCAATGCTGTTAAATCTTCGTTGCGAAAAAGTTTCTCAATGAAAGATCTTGGAGAGGCAGCATACTTTTTGGGTATAAAGATCTATAGAGATAGGTCAAGAAGGCTAATTGGATTAAGCCAAAGCACGTACATTGACAAGGTATTGAAACGTTTCAATTTATATAATTTCAAGAAAGGTTTTCTGCCAATGTCACATGGTATTACGCTCAGCAAGAGTCAGTGTCCTTCGACACCTGATGAGCTGGAGAAGATGAGTGTGATCCTGTATGCCTCCGCAATCGGATCCATCATGTATGCCATGCTTTGTATATGTCCAGATGTTTCTTATGCTCTCAGTGTTACGAGCAGATACCAATCAAACCCGGGTAAAAGTCACTGAACGATAGTAAAGAGTATCCTTAAGTACTTAAGAAGAACTGAGGATATGTTCCTAGTCTATGGAGGTGAGGAGGAGCTCGTTGTAAATGGTTACACCGATGCAATCTTCCAAACCGATAAGGACGATTCGCGATCGCAGTCTGGATTTGTGTTTTGCCTCAATGGAGGCGCAGTGAGTTGGAAGAATTCCAAGCAGGAAACAGTTGCAGATTCAACAATGGAGGCTGAGTACATTGCAGCTTCTGAAGCTTCGAAGGAGGCTGTTTGGATCAGAAAATTTGTTTCTGAGCTAGGTGTTGTCCCTAGTGCGTCCAGTCCAATAAGCCTCTATTGTGATAATAGTGGTGCCATTGAGCAAACCAAGGAGCCTAGGTCACACCAGAAGTCGAAACATATAATGCGACGCTATCACCTCATCCGAGATATAGATAGATGTGATGTAAAGATATGCAAGGAGCACACGGATTTAAACATTACCGATCTGTTGACAAAGCCTCTCTCATAGCCGAAGCATGAGGCGCACTTGAGTTCTATGGGTATTAGATACTTACGAGATCAAGTCTAGTGTATGTGAGAGAAAGTGTCATGTCTATGCTAATGTACTTTGGATAATTGGTTATCTTGTTCCTTGAAAAAATATCTTTTATACTGATCAGCAAGTATGTGACTTGTTTGTGAAACTATTTGTTTTATTATGATGTTATTCTAAATGATACCTAATCTCATATCATCATGTGGGACAGTGATGATTCATAGATTAGCACATTTGACTGATTGATAATCATGTTTCACGGATCATAGATATAGAGATATCAAATTAGTGATGTGGACACATGTTAGAGAACATGGTGTTGGATAGACCCACTTTGAGATACTACTGGGATTGTTTTTTTGAATGTGCCATCAGTTGTTCTCAAATGGTGTACATGTAGAATCCTTAGACCTAAGATCGTCATTAATTCCAGAATGTGTAGTGATGCACTTAGAGGCTTCCAAACGCTATTCTGTAATTGGGTAGTTATAAAGGTTGCTTTCGGGTGTGTTATGAAACATGTCTTGGGATATGAGCGGTCAAGATAGATTTTACCCCTCCTAAATAATGGGAGAGATGTCTCTGGCCCCTCGAGATAGTTGGATTAGAAAAGTGCATGTCCATGCCAATATGATTAAAGAGTTAATCATGATTAATCCACTACTTGATCGAGTGAAGTGTCGAGCTATCACAAGGGTGGCACAAATCTCATCTTGAGCTTGACTGATGTCGTGTGGTAAAGGGATTGGTGTGTAAGCATATCAAGGTTCAGAAAATATGATTTTGATTTTGTATGCTTTCGAGGGTCAATATGTGTTGCTAGGTACCACTATTAATTTGCGATCTAGAAAGGGTTTCTGGGTAGTTGCCGTTTGCATATGAACCTATCGGGTCACACGCTTAAGGGGATGGGATTTAAAACTTGTAAGAATTGGCTCTTGTGCAAGTGGGAGATTGATGGAAATATGCCCAAGAGAATTCTGGGAGAACCGGAAGTTCTGGCCTGAGGCCGGAAGTTCCGGGTTCTAGAGTATTCAGAAGTTTTGGGACAGCCCCAGTTTCAGTTTCTAGAGGAACCGGAAGTTCCAGGCCAGCCTGAAAGGTGTGTTCTGGACGAACCAGAAGTTCCTAGTGGAACCGAAACTTTCTGGTCGAAATAAATTCGATATAGAATATTATTTTTGGAAATTCGGACCTGGATCAGAACTTCCTGGCTAGACGAACAGATTAGATCTGTTGGACTTTAATACTGATTAAAGGCCCATGAGATGGCACTATATAAGAAGAGGAGGGGCTAGGACGAAAAGGCTGTTGTTGATTGTTGCTTCGACCTAACCCTAGCTGCTACCTCTCCTGGCTACACCAGTTGTGGCCGTCTCTCCCCTAATCTCCCGCGTGATACTAGCATACCGGCGTGAGGTGATCTCGTCTCTGTACGTGTGGATACCGTAGAGGCGCCGCTGCTACTGCGGTGCTGATCTTCCTATGGAGGTCGTTGGACTACGTCGTCTTCATCACCGACGAACGGACGGAACTGAGCGGAGCTGATCGAGAACGCGCTTCATCAGCTCTACTTTCACTAACCTAGCGCGTTTCGTGGCTAGAGGTAATGATCTATGATCCCATTACACGCATGATTCCTGGGCGAACGGGGTAAAATTTTTAAATTTAATGCTAGCTTAGCCTCCCCATAACCCAACAGTGTCTTCACTCTTCTGTCTTCAAGTCCACTAGCCTAGAGTGTGTTTGAGTGTCTCTACGGTGATGAACAATGATCAAATGTTGTTGCTGGTCTTTTTTTTTTGTCTAGCAAGCCGAGCTGGTTCGTGGCTCGGCCAAGCCCGATCCGAGCCAACATTTTAGCTCATTAGGCCGGCTAGCTGAGCTAGGCTCGGCTAGCTCATTGATTGGCTCGCTCGAGCCAAGCCGAGTTTGGCTCCGCTCAATTTCATTCATAGTTTAAATGCTTTGCTATGGATGCTGCTGGGCTAGACCATACAACACCATGCAAGCTAAGCTGGGCCACACCACTCGCTCGCACGTCGAGCTAGGTCAGCCCCCCCATAAGCTAGCTAAGTCACGCCGAGCGGCGTTGACCGCTTGACGCAAAGCATTTTCGTAAGAACAAAGTAATATTTATGAGAATTTCTCTGAATTTTGCCATCCTTTTCACCTCAATATTGTAATATACACACGGCCCTACAGTCTACCACTCATGCCAAGCTGCATGCTCCCCTCCCTAGACTATAGATTGGCCAGATAGGCCGTGCCAAAACAGGCTAGCCCGAGCACACGTGTACTGCTCAAGGCCATGACACGATTGCTTGTGGACAGTGCCGGTACGACACAACCTGTTTATTATAGCGGGCTGAAATAGCATAGCCCATGGCACGGCACGGCTTGACAATCCTCATGGCCCGATTGATTTTCCACCCAGCCTATTGTTTCCCGCACAGCCTGCGGCGTCCTGATGTAGTGTTGTTTTCAGTTTCTCGTTGTTGTTTTTCGGTTTCCCACCCAGCCCCTGTGTGCGGTAGCGCGCAAGCGTAGTGTACCTGGATGCTAGCCACATGCCGCATGGCGCACGTGCGCAGCAAGCTACATCCTGTGGCCTCAAGCCCGCTGCACATTGAGCCACTTCTCACTGCGCACTACGCCACTTCCCACTGCCACGCCACTGCGTATTGAAGCCTCGAGCCTCGCCCCTGCCGCCATCTCGTGGAAAAAACGAGTTGCTTGGAAATAATTGGAGCCCTAAAAGTAAAAAATTTATGAAAATTTTTATCTATTATTTCTTATTTTCGAGCTGACAGACCGAAGCCGACTCATTGAACTTCTAACAGGCCATGCTAGCCCACCACGACATGAGAGGTCGTTGAGCCATGCCAAACCCTAGATCAAAGACATGGCATACGAGCCTACACGGCACGGTCCGCTAAACCAGTTTAGACAACCACAATGTATATGTGTCGAGGATGTGATCCCTGAGTACCCTATGATTAAGCTTATCAGTCTGGACCAAGAGCGGGCCAAGTCCAGCATTGACCATCCGATATGCCCTATGAAGGGGGTTTAGCTCCGATAAGGAAGATTGAGTTCTTATCAGGTGGGTGGACTCCGGATATAGTATAAAGAGATATGTTTATATCAGAATCCTTGTAATTAGGGATTTAGCACCGAATTTGGTAGACAATTCTAGATCGACTCGGGATAGAGTCCTGGGTTGATTGGGCTCACCTCTTGAGTATATAAAAGAGGCGAGGCACCCCTAGAGATAATCCAATCTAAGTTTTTTAGTATATTTTTTTTGCTTTCTGCGCTTTAAGTCTCCATAGCTTAATTGCGTCGTATTGTAAGCTCCATCACTATATTATACACCAAAATACTAGACGTAGTATTATTATCTTCCGAGAGACCCGAACCAATATAAACCTTGGCTCTTGTATTCTAGAGTCGACCATCGGGTTCGAAAACACTGCGCTTCCCTTACACACATCTAATCACCACCTCAGGTATCCCTTGGGTAGACTGCTCGGTGATTCACCGATAGTCGGGTTGAAAGTTACCTTCCTCCTTTTAGTAAGCCTTTCCCTGAGGCCAAAACTAGTTTATATAGATAGGACCCATAATATTAGTCCACAGTTATTTCTTCTCTCACAATGTTTGTAGCAAAAGGAGACATTAAAAGCAAGAGAGAAGCTGGAGAGAGAAGAAAAAAAGAGAAGTGATAAATTTTATTTTATTTCTTATGGGCAACCCATAAGTTTATAGCTACCTTTTACTAAAGACCACTATAAGGATCATTTTCACGATGGTTTAGATAGCTAATAAAAATATTTTAATGTTACAAATTTTACGATACATCAGAAATATTGTGAATCATTCATTTATTTTGATCTAATGGATAGGATTAAAGATGGTGACCTATTACCTCCTAATACTTGATTTTTCTGCACATATTTTCTAATTTTCTGTGCTAATTTTCTGTACATATTTTCCAATTTTCTACACCAACTTTCTAATTATCTGTCGGTCACCAAGTATTTTTATTTTTAATTTATTTTTAATCTTAACTAAAATTAATAGTACAAATTAATCTTAAGTATTAGGTCATGTTATAAAAAACAAAGCTATGTAATGTTTATGTACTGTTTTTTTATACAATGTGATGCTCCTAACGGGTCATACCGTATCTCCCCTTCCACGATTCTTCCCCTCGTCTTCGTCGCATCAAAAGGGACCCGCACCCCCCGCGTTGTCCTCATCCTCGCCTGCACTCCAGCTCTTCTCCGCGCTCGAGATCTCACCTCCACCTTCACCTCCCGGCTCCCACTCGAGGGCAAGAACTCCGGTTGAAGACTACGGACTAAGGTGCGCCCGATCCCTCCCATTTCCTCGATCGGTTCGTCTCCCGCTATAAGGTGGTCGTTTCGCGATTCTTTCTTGTCGTGGATCTCTGGTTGGATTTGGTGCGGGATCAGTGTCCTCGCCCAAATCCCAGTTGGATCCAAGTTTTATTTGCTCATGTTGTTGAGTGGTTCAGTGCATTCGCCGGGTCATCGCGCGTACCCGATCTGATCCCATCGTTTCCTTGTAGCGGGGCCTCGAGGGGATCAGATCAGGGTAGTGCTCAGAGAATCTGTCTCGTAAATTAAGGCACGGATTATGGTGTGGTACTTGCTCTTGTGGATATATTGCTTTGCTTTGGTTCTATGCATAATTGGGATGGTTGGGGCTCTGCTAAGATTTGGAGCAAGAATTTTGGTAATGAAATCGTCGTAGACATGTCAAATGGTTGATTATAACTTTGATCTCCAAATTTTGCTACGAACAGCACTGGTTGGGAGATTATTGCGCGATTTGAGGCGACATGTCAGAGTAGGTTTACAGATTTGGAGCAAGCATTTTGGTAATGAAATGGTCGTCGTCTCGTAGATATGTGAAATGGTTGATTATAACTGTGGTCTCCAAATCAATCCTACGAACAGCACTGGTTAGGAGATTATTGCGTGATTTGAGGCAACATCAGAGTAGGTTTACACTAGTCCGGTAGATTGTTCCCGTGTTAATGAAACAGATCGTTTCTGCTAGCGTGAACTGGGGCAAGATAGTTGTTAAGTCGTAAAGTCTAGTCGAATTTCCCTCTCCCGACATGGAGACTAGTCGTTGAGTTGACTAAGGGTTCCTTTGGAATAGAGTATTTTTAAAGGAATTTTGAAAGATTTAGTTTAATTCCTATGAAAATCCTGTAAATTTCTTGTGTTCCAAAGGAGCCCTAACTATTACTACATATACGAAACATCTGGATCTTTGTTTTTCTATACTCCCTCGGTTCCATAGGTCAGTTGATTATTTTATAAGTCAAACTTCTCAAACTTACTAATTTTATAGCAATTTTAGCAACAATTACAACATCAAATTAGTTTTATTAAATCTACTATGAAAGATGTCTTAATATTTATTTAACATTATATATTTTTTAACTTTGGTCAAAGTTTGACTTAAAAATCAAACTACTTATAATATGAAATGGAGAAAATAGTTCGGTATATACTAGGTTCATTATTGTTGAGGGAAAGGGTCAGACAGAGTAGACCTCCTAAGCAAGACCCAATTTTCTCCCAAGCAGCCATTGTTGCTGCTCTTGCTCCATTGCGCCTTCTGCACTCTGCAGCCAACAAGTTGAGGCGTGGCCCTCAAGTTGTGCTTCCTGGGTGACTTGTTGCATTCATAACAATGATTTTCACTGTCCAAACCTTTTACCCTTCTAATCTTTCAACTGCAAACTCCATAGCTTATTGCTAGAAATACAAACAGTTCCTCTTTCATGCTGTTTGAGTGTTTGCCTTTTCATCATGTCTTCTTAATCAGAAACTATATTTTGTAGAAGCCATTCTTATGTATCATGCATGTTAAGTCAATAAGATGAAATCAGGTCTCAATATCTATATCATTATTTCTATTTGAGGCCACTAATGGCACCTACACTCTGAACATGTCATATTCTTTAGCTTATCATCTTGTTTGTGGTTAGCACTGGGTGTCCCTCTGTTACAAGTACTTATATTTCAAGATTTTTTTGTTGATAATTAACCGTTCAGTCTGAACATCTGACGGTATCTATTAGAAAATTCTTGACACATGGAAGATGTTGCATCAATGTAATAACTTGTTTGTTTGTATAGCCTGGCGTGTCTTTGAATTTCAGCTGTCAATATGATTATTATGCAGTTGATTACATATGAAGCAATTATTTTTACGGTTTATAATGTTCAGCAAAAATCATAGTATTCCTTGTATGTTGTCTTCTAAAAAATCTCTAAGCTGATTTCAGTTCTTTCCTTGGCATTATCAGAAGTGCGCCATGGCCAAGATCAAGCCAAAGGCATTGCTGGCACAGAGCAAGCAGAAGAAGGGCCCCACTCAAATTGGTCCAAGTACAATAATCACCTACATCGTCCTGGGAATCTTAGTCGTGTCTTCTGTTTACGCTGCTCGCAGATACCTGTGGAGCAGAGGACCAGCAGCGGCAGAAGGCTTTGCGGGGAACTAAGCGCGGCTGTGTAATTGTTGCTGTTGTATCATCTTGTTGGTTAACTTTGGTTGTTACAGTTCAGTAAATGGAACATAGACAGAATGTGGCATGCTAACATTTTAGTTTGTCTTATTTTTTTATGTGGATGGCTTTGTTGGACCGATCTTGTTGGAGTGGTATCCGTGACAGTTTTTGCTGCTATAGTATGATACGATGCCATCAAAGTGCTGATTAAGAAAAGCATACGCAAAACGGCTTCACATCTTTGATATGGCATATCTGTACTTCACTAGTTATTCGATAGTTCTTGCATATGATTGTTTATTCATAACTCATGAGTCATAACCATGTCGCTAATGGCAAGAAAGGCAAAGCCATAAAAGTGAAGTACATTTACAAATGGTGGTACAATTAGGTCTTAACGAGCGCTTGTTATAGCTTATTATTATGTTAAAGAGCCGAGCAAACGAGCACAGAAAACTTAGCATGGCTTGGCTCGGTCCAATTCGAATCAATTCTCTAAAAGATGAAAAAAATAATAAACATTCAAATAATCACGTAGCAAATATCAAAATATAAAACAAACGGGGTTCTAAAATTTAAACATCCATGGTTCCAATACTATTTTCATGATTCTATCAATCGATCATCCATAACATGTTTCATACTTCTATATAATAATTAGATAGGCATAGTAATAAACTTATAACAGCAAGTTGTTAAATAATATGTAGGTACTAGCAAATAAATTAATATGTAGGTACTAGCAAATAAATTATAAAATAATGAGTCACACACTCTTAAACAGTATTTGAATATTGCTTTAGTGAGCTAGGCTAATTGTTTGGGTTGTTAGATTATTGGCCCGCTACACTGATCTCGTTAACCTCGTGGGCCATGGTTGTGGATTCGGTCGGTTGTTGCTTTCTACCGCCCATCGGGATCAGTTTTTGTTTTTCTTTCTTTTTCCATTGTATCGACCAACAAGGACTGCATCACTCGAGAACGGTCATATCATGCACTCCTAAACGCCTGATTTAACCTGAAATGTTGAATTAAGGGTTGGGATAACTACTACCTAGTACTAGTTTGCAAGTGGTAGACAGACGGGACAAAGACTTCAGTTCAGGCCCACTAAATTTAGAATCTAGTTTCCTAAATAATCTAGATTTTTTATCAATTTATAAAACTTTAGTAATTATAGAACTTAAAAATAAAATGAATTAATTAAACATATATTTGGTAGAGAATCTAAGAACTAATTCTTCTTCATTTTGTTGTACAGAAGAGAATCATGACAAACTTCTCACGAGAATTGGGTTAGTAAAAATTAATCCTACACATAAAAGTTCAAAAAATATTTAAGTATATTACCATGTCATATAATATAAGTAATATGATTCATAGTTTATATTATTTTTTTATTTCTATTCATACATTTTTAAAGTCTACATGACTCCAATTATATACCTGTAGACTAATGTTTTTCGAAACTATAAAACCAGGCTTTAAACCCTTCAAACTATTTAATACCGGATAAATAACCCTAAGGGCAATTAACTGTGATGATTTTGCTGATGTGTCTATCTATGCTGACAGTTTTGCTGATGTGTCTGTCCACATGGCTGTACGCTGACATCTAAACAGTGAGACCCACTTGTTAATGACACAGAAATATTTATATTTCTCTCTCCTCCTCCTTCCTCCCTCCTCCTTCCTTCCTCCTTCTCCTCCCTCCTTCCTCCTTCCTCCTCCTGCCTAGCCCTCTCCTCCGAGCCCCTATGCCACCATGCCCAGCGCCGCGTCCTTGAGCCGCAGCGTGCCCAACGCCCCCCACGCCACGCCACGTGTGCCAGGCGCCTGAGCCGCCTCGCGCCTAGCGCCCCTACGCCATGCCGCCATGTGCCCGAGCCGCCCACGCCCCCACGCCGTCATGCGCCACGCCCATCTCCCCGCTCCCGCGCCACTGCGCCACTACGTGCCCGTGCGCCTGTGCCACTACGTCCCTACGAGCCCGGGCGCCCGCGCCGCCGTGCCCTAGTAGGCCTAGCCCCCCGCACCCGTGCACCTACGCCCATAGCCCCTCGCGCACCTAGGTTAAGGGTGTGGCTAAGGGAGAAAGAGGAGGCAGGAGGAAAGAGGAGAGAATGAGCATTTGATGCACGTTAGATTTTTGTGCCCCACATGTCAGCCATCCGAGTCGAGCCAACTTAACTATCATCTGTTAACATGGACTGTCACATAAGTAAAACCGTCATCTTAAACCACCTCAAAGGATTATTTATCCGATATAAAATAATTCAGGGGTTAAAAGCTTAGTTTTATAGATTAGAGGAATATGTGTCTACATGTATATAGTTACGGGTTCTATAGACTTTTTCTATCATATAACATAAGTTATTACATATATAATGTAACATAAAAGACAGGAGTATACTAACCATTTTAGACCACTATTCTCTTTTATGAAAATTAGAATATAGTCATCCAACTAAATAATTTCATAGCTGAATCTAATTCAGCTTAGATCCACTTTTAAGGAGAATCAAAATCTGAAGCCATACCAAACAGACTCTAATATCTAAAAGCTGATTTAAATTCTCCTAAGTCGATACTCAGCGGGTGCTTCTAAAAATTTTAAAATAGAAAAGAGGTATTACTAACTTTTTAGTAGAATTAATTTAGGGTAAAATTTTATATTTATATTCGTAGCAATCTCAAAAGCAAAACTTCCAAAAAGAAACTACGTAAAACCCTAACATAATATTCAAAAATAGATTTTAAAATTCATAGAATAGCCGCGGAAGCGAGCACCCCACGTTAACCTATCCCATTCCCATCACGACGGATTAAGCAGAACAGCTAAAGCATGGGAGACGAGTCTATTACTCTGTCCAAAGCCTGCTTTATTTTGTGGCGCCAACATGATGTTTAGTGTAATCATTTCCGAACCAAAATGCAGGAACAGACGGTTCCCTGCCCTCCGCCAAAACGCAGCCCATATCCCTGTCTCGTGTCGCTCCAATCACAAAAGTGACTGTTTTTCATTTTTTCTAAAAGGTAGAACTCTATTTCTTTGCAATGACAAATAATTCTAGAATAAAACTTTTATTTTTTTTCTATTCATAACGGCACAAAGAAAATTTTGTTACAAAAATAAGAAAAAGGCTCTGATACAACCTTTAAAATTAAGCTATCAACTTGGAATTTTACGGCAACTCCTTTGGGAAAAATGAAACAAGCGCCTCAAAATGTGCGAAACTTTGCCGCTGGTCTATGGTATCTCCAACCAATACCTTATTTTTAGTTCTCTATAACTAAAAATAGGAAATCTCCCTATCTAGATTAACTCCCTATTTTTAAAACACTCCATTAAGATCCCTATATTTTATTTACCTATATTTTATTAATATCTTATAACTATAATCAATGAATTAACTTTTACATGTCTATTAGACTGTTAGTTGTAGCATCTCTGTTAATAAATTTCCACTCCTGTTATTAATTATTTTTATTCTTCATATAGTTTCAAGTTTTATTTTATTCTCTATAAGTTTTACTCCCGTTAGTAAATTCTTTCCAACACATAAAATTATTTTGTGATCAGTTTACCAAGTATTTATTGTATTTATTCAGGCCATACAATTTGTATGTATAAAAAAACCAAAATACATGAAAAAATCAAAATAAAAAGGATATGGAGGTGTTTTGGCTCCCTAGCTAGCTTTGGGGAGGAGAGGAGCCAAAATAGAGAGTACGATGAGATAGAGATGAAAGTAGGAAGTTGATTAGAGAGAGATTTTGAGGAGATTTGACCACTCATAAAGAGTGATACAAGGGATTAGATAGAGATGCTCTTATAGCACGACTTTGACCACTGACATCTATTTCCATAGTTACAAAACCTGATAAAATTATATCATTACAAACATAATTTTTAAATACTTGCCCACATATATAATTTTGTTGTGGCAGTAGAGTCCAGATGTTAGGTTTAAATCCTAATATACCTGATTACACATATGCAGATGTGTTAAAATGGGATGCACTATCCGTGCCATGACGTTGGTATATGCGTGTGTACATCTTTCGTACAATCATGAAAAAATATTTTAAAAATCCCTATATTCATCTAGAGCTATACGTACGTATGACCTGAGCGAGAAATACAGTGCAGTGACTCCGTCATGTCCGCACACATTTGCGCGGAAACGGCGTGCGTGGCGTCCGAGCAACCCAGTCTCCGGTCATCGGTTAGCGCTTACCATGATCGCGACGGCTTTGTGTAGTCTGCAATCTGCTTGCCTGATTGCGACCGTTCTCCTCTACCTTCCATCATGCTACTAGTGATGTTTGGTGCACCCAACCAACCTTTCACGATACCCCATCTGGATAAGAATATACAAGGCCTCGTAAGTTTTTTACGTGTTATTTAGTGTATAACTTTGATAATTAATTTTTTTCACAATATATCATTAACAGATATGAAATTAATATTTTTATATATTAATTTAACTATATCATTTTCGTAACACAAATATATATATATATGCATATATATACCTTTAATTTAATTATAAATAAGTCAAAAGTTAAAAAAATAACTTTTTTAAATCTATAGATGCTTTATATTTTTAGACGGGAATACACGTCTATTTTTAGCTCCGTTTTGTGCATGGTTGGCAGGTCAAACTTTTTTATTGGGAAGGAAGTTTCTAGTTCTACTCTGGTAGCTCACGTAATCACCGTTGTTATCTAGGTGTAGTACAAAAGCTCCATATGTGAAAACAACACGAGTGACACAATATGTAAAGAAAAACTGTGATTTTTTTATTTCTAACACATGTTTATAATAAGAGAGACACTTAATTTATAGACAAAACTCCAAAAGAAAACAATCTCCTATTAAGAAAAAGCAAAACCGAGATGTACATATTCAGTACTATATATATTTCTAGATATTCCTAGCAACTCAATCCCAACTATAGGGTTGCATACTTCTCTTCAACACGAAAAATGGATTTTCAGTATTTATTGTATCCCATACAAAGAAATAAAAAGTATAAACGTACACTTCTCCAAACCTACTACGGATCAAATAAAATCTTGCTCTCCCTGATTACAATTTACATATATAAGTTGCCTTATTACTTCTCTGCGTGAGAATTGAGAAAATAACTACCCTTCCATACTGCTTATTAAGGATCTATTTAAGGTATATCAAAAAAGATGGCATAAAAAACTCGGAAGTACAATAGTACATTCCTATCAAATACTATCATTTCTAAATCTAGAACTACTATGTAAACCAAACATGTTCAACTAAACCACAGTGAAGTAGTAACTCCACTCTAAATCTGCTCACTGCTACAGGAACAGACGTCAGTGTCGGGTCAAAATAGCTATCAGTGACAGATTCTAAGCCATCACTGACTAGTCGAAACTGATAGTCGACGGCTATCAGTGGCGATTTTAGAACCAGCACTGACAACAAGTATTAGTGTCGGTTCTAGAACAGAACCGGCACTGATACGCCCATATCAGTGCCGGTTCGTGTCCCGAACCGACACTGATATGCGTGTATCAGTGGCGGTTTAACAATACAACCGGCATTGATACGCTATTATCAGTGCCGGTTTGGATCATGAACCGGCACTGTTGTGTATTTCACGCTATTTTTTATATAAACCACGTTGTATTAATTCTATATCCAAATACATATATATGCTAAATTCATTTGCATAGCTTACATCATATTACGCGGACAATATCAAATCAAATTAATACGACATATATTAACTTAAAATATCAGAACAAATTTATATAAATGTTTCTATAAATTTCAAATGTAATATTGTTCTTACAAACTCAAACTCAAGTTAAATTACTTCACATACATAATATTGAGAATCATTGCAGGACACTATCCAAGCTCTTGGTATCGCTCTTAGGAAATGCCCTAGTGAAAGGTCTACAGCACAAGCATTCCCTAAGACCTTTCAGCGGAAGTGCCTTGTTTATCACTTAGGACTCCCTAACTGCTGGAAGCATGCTTTCCAGCGAAAGTGCCTTGTTTATCACTTGGGAGGCTTGCCATATCCCTAATTCATGTTATATTTGACAACGATTAAAAAAATACAATAATACTTGTGTAAACCCTAATAAACAAAACAGAATATTATTAAATGCATACACTCCATCAAAAGTATACTCAAACATACACATGCACACATTATTTGCATCTCCATCGAAGGTATACTCAAATATATACATACACTTGATCATTTCAGCCATCAAATGTATACTCAAATATATAGATTCTCAAACATATACATACACTTGATGCATGGAAAGGTACATACACTTGATCATTTCAGAAGTATACTCAAAAATTGTATAAAAAATTTACAAGCCAAGGTACATACACTTGATCATTTCAGAGATTCACAAAATTAATAACTTACAGAGACTCACAAAATTGTATCCTAATAATCCACTTGTAGAGATTCACATTATATACACACATAATTAACTTATAGAAATTCATTCGGGTGACTAACAACAATAATGGTGGCATGGACAAAACCCTAGCTAAACCCTAAATCCAAATAATGTGAGAGTGAGGAGTCATGGTATGAACCATGAGGTGATGATTGCTTGTCAACCGGGTGATGAAGATTGCACGATGAGGATGAAGAGGAAGAGGAGGAGATGACTCGACCGTG
>KE373056.1:183960-205339 GCA_000418225.1 Zizania latifolia
CGACCCTCCAGGCACACCATGAGGGGACGACCCAGGTCAAGGCTCGCCTCTACTAGACCTACCGGCGTGAGTATGAAAATTTCACGCAAAAGTCCGGTGAGTCTGTTGAGGAGCTTTTTGCGCGCTTTCAGTCGATCATTAACAAGCTCCGGGCCAACAAGGCCGATGCAGATCTGCTTGTCTCAGACCACGAGCAGGCTTTAAAAATTCTGCATACGCTTGATCCGAATATCTGGGAGATCAAGGTGTCTTCGATTATTGAGAGTTCTGGTTACGACACATTGACCACTGCTGAGCTTTTTAGCAAGCTGAAGGCCACAGAGGTTGATACCCAAACTGATATCTATAGAGATTCTCTCGTCTTACATCGCGTAAAACTTGGGTAAAACGTACCATCGTATATCTCTGTGCTAATTAACAAATTTGGTGTAGTTAATTCAGATGACAAACCAAACTGTCGTTGAAGTTTTATTCCAGCGAGAGGCACAAGAAGTCAAGAACCACAAGTCCGAAAGATCCCCGTGACCGTGAGGCCACGCGAGCAAGCTTGTCAATACTATTTCGGAGCCCATTCCGGTTTGGCTCTAGGAATAGAATGTTCTGGTGCTGATCAATACCGGTGTACCGTTCTAGAGTTTTAATAAAATAATATAAATTTATTTTATATAATATTTTATTTAACAAACTAACTAACAGAATTAAATATGACATATATATATAAGTTCATAACTTAATATCTCAAATATAGTTTATGACTTACATGCAACATAATACGTAGATTAGTTTAAGTCTTTAAGTACTATACAAATATATCAAATAAAGTTGAATATGTGGTTTTACATTACATACTTTTCAGAAATCAAGAATCAAGATTACAAAATTGAAACATTGAACATTTATATTGTTTGCTTTCTAGCTTGTCTCTTATATTTTTTAGAAATCAAGAATCAATATTATATTTTGGGCCGGTACCGGAATGGCTGGTATAGCGAATTTCGGCCGAAATGACCGGAATAGACCAGAATGACCGGAATGAACCGGTATTTGAACCGAAATGAAACAGCACTTCCTGTGTACTGGCTTAGATACTGGTATGGCACGTACCGGCCATTTCGACTGGTACCGAAACGGTATTGATATGCTTGCACGTGAGAGCCACTCCCCACTTGCACTTGCAAAGGAATCCGAGGGGGCAGAAGCAATAGGAAAACTGATGACGACACAGGTCAAAACATAGAGCAGATTTATATGTTTTTATTTTTAATTATTAGTCAAAAATTATAATTATTTGTTTCTATATATTTAATCAACAATAAAAAAGTTAATACCATGTAAAATGTTTTTTAAATATAAATCTAGTACCAATTTTATATGTTTTTATTTTTAATTATTAGTTAAAAATTATAGTAATTCAATTTATATAAAGACAGATGCCGGAACGGTTTTTAATTAATTACTTCGTCAGTGATAATAATATTTTCATTTCTAGCACTTCAAAAAGTTTATTCTTCCCAAAATTATTTTATTTTTACTTTCTTATGTATCATCGATTCATAAAATCAAAAGGTTTATTCTTTTAATATATTTTATATATCCTTCAAGATATAACTTTGGACATTTTGGTTTTTTAAAATTCTTACCAATAAATAATTAATTTTGTATAAGTAGAGTATACTTGAATCAGAGGGACAATTAGTTAAAAAATTTAAAAATCATATTTTATGAAATGTAGGCGCTGGGAACAGTACAGAGAGAGAGACTGTCCATCATACGCGAACGTGTCTGTGTCGCCCGCTCACCGCAAGTCCGCAACGCACCGGTGCTCCCCAAAGAATCTTTTTTCACGCGTGCATACGTACGTACTCGCTCTGGATCGCTGCCTCGCTGGCTGGTAACCCGTTGGGGAGAACCGCAGCCCACGCTCGGTAGCGTCCTGTCGTGTCGATCACTCCTACCATCCGTGGTCCGTCGGTCTCTCGCGAGCGAGCGAATCGGCGCCCGAAAACGCATCCGTAAATCCGTTTCTCCGCTGAGCGCTCCCGACGCTTCTCGCGAGACGGGGGAGTAGCCGATTAGTACTTCGCCGCCCGCCGCGGTATCTATCGCGGCCCTGGATCCGGAGAGATCCGACCACCCCGCGCCGCATCCAGCAGCGGCTTCTTGCGCGAGAGAACGCCACCGGTTTCCCGGTGCAAGCGAGACGCCGAGACTCTCTCTACTCTATCTCTCGCACGCTCGAGCGGACGCATGTAGGCGTGGCTGGGCTTGGACGGGCAGGTCTCGTGGTTCTGCACCACGCGACACGAGACGATACGAGATCGAGATGGATGGCGTGGCGTTGCGTGGCGTTGCGTGGCTGGGGTTGGGAACAGTGGCCTGGCTCTGAGGCGAGGCGGGGCGTGTCGGCTACCGTACTTTGCCTGTTTCATATTTACGTGTTCCTTTCCTGGCGTGGACACTTTTCCGTTACGTGCCCGGCCGGCTGCACGCTTTCCTGCCATCACCATTTCGACACAGGGGGCTTTGTGGCAGAGGTGGAGCATGGATTAGGTATAAAGTGGCAGACATATTGATATAAAAAAAATCTAACGGTGAATA
This sequence comes from Zizania latifolia, assembly GCA_000418225.1. Lineage (NCBI taxonomy): Eukaryota > Viridiplantae > Streptophyta > Magnoliopsida > Poales > Poaceae > Zizania > Zizania latifolia. The sequence goes on from KE373056.1 coordinate 186,559, forward strand.
AATAAAGGTTAAATGGACTAACATATTTTAATTTAATATTGCTATACACATGTGAATTGTATCGGAGTTATCAATAAGTACATCACGGTAAACTACATTACGGTCTCGTTCTCAATGTAAATTATTAAGAAATTTCTTAGTACCCATCTTTCATATTATTTTGAGGCATGGTCTTAACAAGTTTTATTTTTAAAAAGAATGCTCTATCATTGCCATTAAAAAAATAAACCAGACAAGAAAAATTATGATTATCATTTGCTATAATAGTTGAAGCAAAGTTATCAACTAAATAAAAAGAGTACATGTTATATAACATGTCGATCAAATAATAATGATCTAATTTTCTAGTTTCTACTAGCCAACGGCAAAGATTAACGATAGTTGTCAAATTTCCAAACCTAGGATCGGTAGGTAAATCAAGTTCATAATATTGTAACTGATGATATTTTAAGATAGTTCCTTCTTGCTTAGTAAAATCAGTATGGTGGAACTTTAAAGTCATGTAACACATTACACATAAAGTATGGATTAATACATGTAATAAAATGGCATTCACCTTAGGGGGGCCATGGCCTCTGCTGGCTCCCTTTGCTCCGCCACTGCTTTCTGGTGCAACCAGTATAGTAGGCAGATCTTAAAAAAACATATATCACCCTAGGTCTCAGCTAATTATTTTTAATTATTTATTTAAAATTTTAGATGTTTAAATAGTAAACTGATTAATATTCAATAAATGTAAGAGGATAGGTATAAGGCTTAAACCCCGATTACCCCTAGCCTTTCTCTGCCCCGGGTGTACTAGAAATTGACATTACACTATGATCTGTAATGTGAAATGAAGATTCAGAACACTTGTGTTTACTTATTGATTTCAAGTATATTTATACAATCTCAATGGATGCATCCTTGCCTCTGTTGGGTGGTCGTTGCGTCGCATTGCTTCCTATGGAGAGATCAACTGCTTCTCAATACACCCCTCTTATAGAATAAATCTACTAGATTTTCACATGATTTCATTTACAGAATATTTATTTCTCCACTCTCTTATAGCTTATGCAGGAGAAATAATTTAGGAGCAATATGTGTTATGATATTATTCTTAATATAACATGTTTGTATTTGTGTAATATAAGCAACATTATCTTCATAGATAATTATGCGTAATTCTGATAAACCAATTCCACATGATCCTTGAATATGATTAATTATTCTACGAAGCCATACACATTCACGTGAAACTTTGTATAAAGCTACCCCCTCTGTCCGGTTTTGATGTGTGTATAAGGGTCCGACACCGAAACCAAGAAATATCTTCAAACTCCGCACTATCCATCTCCTAACGCACTATCCAAAAAATATAATCAAAAAAGAAGTAGTACTAGTTCTTTGGGCATACATAAAGTGGTGTGCTGACCACTAGTAGCTGTGTATACGCGCGGAACCTGAATAGTCATAAATGTATTGATAAGTTGATGGAGTAATACACAGATTAAAGTTGAATTATTTCTTTTCCGTTAGGCACAGATTAAAATAGGACGGAGAAAGTATTATTTTAGAATGATTAATGGAGGTAACAACTAGGGTTTGCTTTGATGATTTACATGAAAAAACAGTACCTCCATATAAGAAAACGAATCTAGTTTGTGATCTAGCATTGTGTGGATCAGACTTATAGCTAGCATCGGTATATTCTGTCATGGTCATATCTTATTTTTTTCTAAAAGAATAAACAAATATCTCACGTGTCATTTAGATATCTAAGAATTTATTTTGCACCAACCACTACCATAGAAACAATCTTTAGTGACTAAGCTTTACTGATGGATAAATAATATGTGTCAGTAATACACTTTTAGCAACGGTCTATTTTACACCTGTCACAGATGGTATATTATTAGTGACGAGTCATAATGTGGTCCGTCACTAAAGGGGGCACCCCCTTTAGTGATGGGTCATATTGTAACCCGTCACTAAAGGATCGAAGCACTAGTAACGGACGATATCTACCGCCCATCACTAATGACCACGTCTATTATTAGTGACGGACAGTAGATATTGCCCGTCACTAATACTTGTCGTATGTATAAAGGGTGGACAAAAACTCGAATAGACCCATGCTCTCATTTCGCTCGAACCTGCACCATAACCCTAGCGCTTGTGCTCCCTTATCCCCGTCGTCACCGCCACCGCCGTGCCCTACTCGTTGCCTCTGCCTCCTCTTCTTCGTCATCTGCCTCCTCTCCTTCCTCATCCGTCTTTGTCGCCGTGACCTCCTCGTCGTCGTTGCTACAACATGATCGTTGTTTCCTCCACTCGAAGATAACTAGCCGGCCGACCCTTTCCCTCTTCATTATTGCTAGGATTACTATAGTTGTGATGAAGGTAACTAGCCATGAGATTATTGCTAGGGTTTCTAAGTATTACGTTACCCTTTTGTGGTTATGTGTGATATTTTGTTAAACATGAAGTGGATTATTTTGTTAAACATGAATTAAGATTTCTACAAGTATTATTGTATTTTTTTCATCGTCGTTAAAAATAACATGAATTAGGGACATAATAGAATCACTATCGGGCTATGACATGGCAAGTCTCCCAAGTGATCAACAGGGTACTTTCGCCAGACATCGTGCTTCTAGCAGTAGGCCTGCCGCCCTATGGTATGTCATTTTCCTCATTTTTAGCTATTTTAGGGTTAATTGAACACTGCTTCATCAGATATTTTTTTGTCGTTCTGTACTATAAGTGCTATGTATAAATGTAGTAATCCATGCCAATAATGTAGGTACCAGCGTATGATCTAAAGTGTTGTCTTCTAAAAGTCGATCATTTACTGAGGTATCACATGATACATATATTGTATATTCTATTTCATTGGTAACAAAATCATAACAAACTGATGTGATATTATCTCACTGTTCTAATTTCTACCAAAAAGTTTTGTCAATAACCATAATATTTGCGATGGTGACACTCTTGAGATATCAACAAGAGATAGCTGTACCAATATGGTTGACGTTGAAAACTCTAGAGGTAGATTATGCCTGAGTAAAGAGTGGTCTGTATTTGCTGACTAAGTCGCCTTAGTAGAAGGAAACTTTGTGGTACTAACAATGAGAGCCCCACCATCTGCCATTTTCAACAATTATGGTAAAGAGAAAACACCACAAGCCATAAAATTAGGCACAAGTGATAACAGTATCTATAACAAACTCATATTACTTATTATACAGACATACATATTTTGTCTATGTACTTACTTATTTTTTTATAATGGTAGATGAGGCTCCTAAGAAGGGGAATCAGAAATCTAGAGAAGGTAACACTAACCAAATGGACCAATTGAAAAACATCTGTTTTTTGGCAATCCTACAAATGTAACTCTAGAAAGGAAGACTCTTTTGCAAGACATCTCGGCAGGTCTATCCTCTGAGACTCAATTATATAACTGCACAATCAATTCATCAATCATCAAGAAAAAGTCGGTGGTAAGCACTTTGCACATATCACAATTACAAACATCTATACATATATGTACTTACCTCGTCTAACTAGCTACCAACATATTTTATTGTAACAATACTTTTGAAGAAAGTATTGTGAGAAGTATATCACACCTTACATACAACAGACCACCTAGATCCAAGTGACAGTAGTATAAAGCATAGCAATCTCAATTGAAGTGCATAAATCAACAGATGAACAGTGCTACCTAACGACTGGTTTTAGCCAATTTCTACGAGCCAATGAGTTAGTTGTCGGTACAACATGTGTTTTTTATTTTTACATCAATAATGGTGCACTTGAGTCAACTATGTATGTGGTATAAATTGTTATTTCTCATATTCAAACATTATGAAATTTCTATGATGAAACTTTAAGTTAATATATGTGATATTAATTTGATTTTCAGATTGTCTACATAATTGTGTTGTGGTGTTCTATGATAAAACTTCTATGATGTGTTTGCAATGTACAACACTAGCTACCAAATCTTAACTTTGATTCAGGATACAGCCTAAAAAATATTTTTTATAATATAACCATAATGTTAGTGATGGACCTAAATAATCACCTATCACTAAAGAGTCCCTTTAGTGACGGGTCATATTACGACCCGTCACTAAAGGGTTTATACAGGTGCACCGGCATGACCTTTTTTAGTGATAGGGCCGATATTTACACACATCACTAAAGGGACCTTTAGTGATGTGTGTACACCTGTCACTAATGACCCGGATTCACTAATGCGATAAGAGTGACTGGAGACATGCCCGTTACTAATAGGGGATATTACCCGTCACTAATAGAGTTTTTTATGGTAGTGAACTAAATGTCTCTTAATTGGAGTAGCACTATGTTTAGCCAATAAATTGACTGCAAATGCTATATCATGTCTATTGCAGTTTGCAATAGACATTAGTGCTCCTATTATACTTAGTTATGTGACATCAGATCCTAATTATTCTTCACCTTCTTCCGTAGGTCAGAATGGATCTTTATCCATTTCAAGAGATCGAACGACCATATGGGTTTTGATAGATATGATCTAACCATGATGAATTTCTATAATATTTTTTCAACATGTGCAGATTGGTGAATTGAGATTCCTGTTGGACAGTGCTCGAGTTATAAACCCAAGCATAATTTAGTTTTACATAAATCCTTCATTTTAAATTCTATCTTGAGATGATTGCTAGCTTCTATTATATCTTGTGTAGTTTCAATAATATTGAGATCATCAACATATACTGAAATGATGAAAAATCCAAAAGTGGATTTTTGTTAAATATGCAAGGACAATTATCATTGTTAGAGCAACATTTCTAAAGAAGAAACTCACTTAGTCGGTTGTACCATATTCTTTCTGACTATTTCAAGCCATAGAGTGACTTTTACAATTTTACACAAAATTTATTGTGGTTTAACCTTGGGTTTAGAATACTATGTTATCATGGACTTTCATATATATATATATATATATATATATATATATATTCGAATCCAATGACCCATATAAGTATGTGGTCATCACATCCATTAACTGTATAGATAAATTCATTTGAACCACCATGATATTAAATATCGAAAAATGATTTCACTTATAACAGGAGAATATATTTCATCATAATCGATGATGGGTCTCTCTGTGAACCCTTGTACTATAAGTTTTGTTTTGTATCTCACCACCTCATTGTTTTTATTTCTTTTCTAAAGGAAACTCATCCTGATCCAATAGGAAAAATGTTTTGAGAAATATGTATTACTGATGTAAATACTTCTCTTTTTCTTAGCGAGCCCAATTCTACTAGAATAGCTTCTTTCTATTTTATCTAGCCTGAGCGCTTGAAATACTCTGTCATGGTCTTAGGTTCTAGATCTACCTCAAGGTTTTTAGCTATATTTGAGGAGAAAAATATGTCGACGATTGTAGTCTTTCAAAATTCTCATGAATCAAAATGATTTGTGATAATTTTAACCATCATGATATTGAATATCAAAAAATGATTTCGCTCATAATAGGAGAATATATTTCATCATAATTGATAATGGGTCTCTGTGTAAACCCTTGTGCTATAAGTTTTGCTTTGTATCTCACCACCCACCTCATTGTTTTTATTTCTTTTCTAATGGAAAACCCATCCTAATCCAATAGAAAAAATATTTTAAAAAGTAGGTATTACTGATGTAAATACTTCTCCCCACAATGGACCCACACCCTACCTATTCCTAAATATTAATGAAAGGCAGTAATATCTTTTTACCCCTTTTCTTAATACTAGTGTCAAAGCCTAAAATGGTTATCGGGACGGGGGAGTACTCATATGTACCACCAATTCTATACATCACTTCATTAATTTTTCAACCATATCAGTTTTTTATCCATGTGGCAGGTTTATTCCTTATACATATATATCGTTCTAGCTTTCTTAAATTTTTTAAACACAAGTCGTTTTACAACTTTCATGCATTGTTTTTATGTTTTTGCTCATATTTGCCATTATCAAACAAACACTATTCATCTCACAAAAATAATTAAATTATATTTCTCAAAGTAGAATAAGTAAAAAGAAATGAAGTTATTTGAGTTTGTTTTTTAATTCTTGTGCAAACGTCCAAAATGATTTATCTAAGAAATGAGATATATTTATATAGCCTGATCCATTTCACAATAAGGATTCATTAAAAGGCTGAAAAATAAAAATATCTATTACCAAAACACTTAGCACAACATAAGAATCCAACGGTCTCCTATTAATGAAAATACTACTACCCTTCTTTGAATGAAGGGTTAATTACTTCTGTACCACCGTTATTTGGCAAAACATTAAATATACCATTACTATTCAGCTATTTGCTTCCATACCATTATTATTCGCAGATATACTCCCGCATACCATTTTGTATACCCGTGACGGCTATGGGCCCACCTGCAGACTCCCAATATTCTATATTGCCCACATTGTCCTTTGCATTGCACTGTTCATCTTCCTGAGGATGAGGACGAGGTCCATTTTGGCTAACGCCCAGACCTCGGCGCCTCGACCACGCCGCTGCCCCTCCGGCGTCCGAGCGTGTCTCGCCGCTGAAGCTTCCCCAAGGTCAAGCCACCGCCACCGGTCGATGCCGCTGAGGCAAACCGCCCCGCGTCGCCATGGGGTGACAGAGCAACGCAAGTATGGGGCGGCTATAGGGGTGGTCGCTCGCGGCCGCCGCCGCTGCCATCGCCGCCATTTCGGGGGACCAGATCGCGACGGCATGGGTGGTTGTGTGGGCACGCGCGGTGGTGCCGGTGCTGTAGCTCGTGGTGTGGGCGTGCATGGCGATGTCGGTGGTGCTGGTGCTGGAGATGGCCTACATGAACCTCGTCAGTCTCATCGCTATCAAGCTACTGTGGAGACTACCGGAGCAGCGGTACAAGTAGGAGCCCATTGGCGTTGGGAGCGGAGGCATCGACGAAGACGACGAGGAGGAGGTGGCGGTGTCGGGTGGATGGCAGGCGTTCCCGTTGGTCCTCGTGCAGATCCCCATGTACAACGAGAAGGAGGTGAGGTGTTCGAGCTCTCGCTTCTCCCTGCCACTGCTGAATTCTGTGATCGACCAGTGCACGACCTGCTCCCGAATTGGAAGCTTACCATCAAATCTCTCGGAGATTGGGGGACATGCTTGCGTTAGGAGGTTTCACTTTTGCGTGTGGCATTTTGTGATGCGTTGCTTCATCTCTTGCTCTTGTTAAACTCTTTTCAGTTTTGTGGTGCATTCACTTTGATATTTTAGGCTGCACTTTTAGAATTTGTTCTTCCGATGCTCTGAACGAGGAGATGGAATGATGGCTCGTGGGACCCTGTCCGTGTATTCAGATTGGTAGGAATATGTTACATGTGTGATTTTATCAATAATGCTATGGGATGAGGGTCCATAATGTCGGCTTGGCATAGTACCTAGATTACAGAACTGTTTGTAGTTCAGAAATGTCCAGGAGCCAACCGATCTAGGAATTTTTTGTTGAGTGCAGCTCACAATTCCTTGCGTTGAGTGCAGCTCAGAATTTTTTTGTTGAGTGCGACGGTGGCGGCGGCGACGGCGGCGAGCGACTGCCCCCACAGCCGCCCCATGCTTGCGTTGCTCTGCCGCCCCACGGCGACGCGGGGTGGTCTGCCTCAGTGGCATCAACCGACGACGGCGGCTTGACCTTGGGGAAGCTCCAGCGGTGAGGCGCGCTCGGACGCCGAAGGGACGGCGACGCGGTCGGGGCGCCGAGGTTTGGGCGGCAGCCAAAATGAACCTCGTCCTCATCCTCAGGAAAGATGAACAATGCAACGCAAAGGGCAACGTGGGTAATACGGAATATCGAGAGCCTGCAGGTGGGCCCGTAGCCGCCACGGGTGTATAAAATGGTATGCGGGAGTGTATCTGTGAATAATAGTGGTATGGAAGCAAATAGCTGAATAATAATGGTATATTTGACGTTTCGCCAAATAACGGTGGCACAGAAGTAATTAACCCTTAAAATAATGATGTTTTAAATACCAACGTAGTCTATGATACACACATTTGTATACTATTTTTTACCTATATATTTTTTAAAATATTGAATATACTATTTTCACAAACCAAATTGTAATATTTTTAATTTATTAATAATTTAGAATTTAAATATTTGACTACACGCACAACAGGTCGTAATCTACTTCATATGTCCTATTACCCATTATATTGTAATTTAGGATTGAATATGACATTTCGTAGTGTAACGAATTTAGATAATGTTATTATAAAAGTATTACGTCTGGTGCTATATTATAATATTACGAGATAGATTGATATTAAAAACCAAGGTAGTAGTAATGTCGATACTGTAAAAATCGTGCGAATTAAATGATTGGGCTGTACAGCAGGGACACGTCAGCGTGGTCCATCTCCATCCCAGTCGGTCGGTGCCGACTAGTTCCACGCGATCGAGCAGCCGGTCCGAGAAATACAGCAGCAACAGAAACATCCAGTACTTGCAAGTCCACCAATTTCTCTTCTCGTCTCGTCTCGCCGCACTGTAATATAAACCTTCTCGTCTCGCCCTCCTCTCAAGCGCGACAACCCAGTAGCACACGAGACGTCGAGGGCGGCCAGCTTTTTATCGTCTCGCTGCGCGCATGTCGCCCTCACGATCGGACGCCAGCTCACGAATATCCACCCGATTTAATCCCGCCCCATTCAATTCCGCCTCTCCCTCCATATCACATACGCGCGTTTACTTACAATAAGCAGGTGTGCTTCTATATAAGTGAATTAGCTTATCATAGATAAGCACAGGGGGTGGCATCGGGAGAGAGAAAAGGGCGAGAGGTCTGCAACGCATCGAGGAAAGCGAGACTAAATTTCTCTCTCTCCACCCTCCCTCTTCCTCCTGGCTCCTTCTACATCTCCGTCTCTCTCCCCTCTCTCTCTCTTCACGAGGGAGCCGGCGACGGGGAAACCCTAGAATTCGCCACCGTGCCGGCGGCTCCGCCTTCCTTCCGAGTCCGAGCGCCTCGCGCGCGGCGCCCGAGGTGAAGGCCCACGCGCCAGATCAGAGTCCGGGAGGTCGGGGCGGCGGCGGAGGGCGCCATGTCGTCGCTCAGCCGGGAGCTCGTGTTCCTCATCCTTCAGTTCCTGGACGAGGAGAAGTTCAAGGAGACCGTGCACAAGTGGGTAGCCCCCTCCCTGCTTCTCTCTGGTCTGCTGGCCCGTATTTTTTTTTGGCGATTCGGTGGGTGGTTGGTTTGGCGCAGGCGCCTCTGCTCTTCTTTTGGGGATTTGTTTCGCTGCGTTTGTATGTGTTATTTCTCTCTTCGAGAATTTTTTGCGAGATGCATGTGAGCATGGCTCAATTTTTTTATCATCTCGCTGCTGGTTTTGGGTTTTGAGTCCATCGGGCATTTTTTTTGCTCTGTTTCATCTGTTATTATGTGCGGTGAATTTCTGCGAAGTTTCATTTTTTTTTTGGTTTGGTCAAAATGAAGCTTTTTGTCGTGGTTGCTTATTCTACTAGGGCATTTACACCTTTTATCACACCTAAGTGTTTACATTTTTATATGATATTATTTGGCTTATGGACTCGATTGTTATATAACGGGGTTGTGATAAAAATACAAACGTAGTTCAATTATGAAAAAGGTAAATTTATCATTATTTTATCAATTATATCGATTTTTTTGGGAGAGGGTCTGTCACGATTTTTTGGGTGGGGCTCTGCCACAGTTTATTTATTTATTTAGATAGAAGCCCTCAGGGGAGATTTGAAATTTCGAGCGCCGTATTTTTTTCGTTTTCTCCTCACCTGTTGAAAAACAATACTACTATTTTTGTGTTAATCCCAGATCCTTCTCTGTGTCGGTTACTTAAATTCGTCTGAAGAAATGAATCTTCTAGATTCAATGTGATTAAATCGATTATTTGTTTTGTCATTATAGCCCACTCCATGGTGTCTGGAGTTAATCAGTAACCCACTCTGTGGTGTCTGGAGTTAATCAGTAATCCACTCTGTGGTGTCTGGAATTAATCAGTAAATGGTAGATCCGTAGATGTTATTTATCTGGATTGCATGATGCAATTATACGCTATTAATTTTCCTTCCTGTAATTAAGGGCCCGCTCGTTTTTGCGGGAGATCAAGGGCCCTCTCTTTTTTTGTGTGTTCTTGATTCTGATACACACACCGTAGGTTAGTCCGAATTAGAGTGTGAGCAGCTTGACATTGGAAGGTATTGAGATCAAAGGTTTACCTCATTGCGCCAACATTGTAAGCTCAAGAATTGCAAAGGCCTTTGTGTTCTGTAGTCATTTGTTTGTTGTTCATCTTACGAAAAGATAAGATAAACTTTCGTTTCACAACTTATTATGTTGGATGCAATGGTAGCAAGGTTTAGTTCCCTAATATCCTACATTATGCTGTAGGCTTGAGCAAGAGTCAGGGTTCTTCTTCAACATGAAGTACTTTGAAGAGAAGGTTCATGCTGGGGACTGGGATGAAGTGGAGAAATATCTATCAGGTTTCACCAAGGTGGACGACAATAGGTATTCGATGAAGATCTTCTTTGAGATCAGGAAGCAGAAGTATTTGGAAGCACTTGATAGGTATTGTTTCGTATCTGAAGGGAAATTCCACTTTTCCACTGAATAAGGACTCGGGTTCCATCTTTTTGGCACTGGGTGAGATATAACTTTTACTAATTTTCATTTTTTTTATATTTTCTAACAGGCATGATAGAGCAAAGGCGGTAGATATTCTTGTCAAAGATCTTAAAGTTTTCTCGACATTCAATGAGGAGCTATATAAAGAGATTACACAGCTTCTAACTCTTGAGAATTTCAGGTTCTTACTACACCTTGCCCTGTATTTTTGTTGCTTTCTGTTCTTCCCTATTCACCAAGAGAAAGTATTATGTGGGCCTGTTGATAATCTTGCTTGTTGAAATTTGCATTTTGTATGTTGTCTCTATGTAACTTTATATTATTCCTTTATCTGAGCCATTACACCAAAGAAGTGCCAAATGTGTAGCCATTGGCAATTGATATGAATGATTTGAATTTATTTTTTTAGTTATGAGGTATTGGTGGCTCGGCTGACAACATGGATCGTTCATAGCTTCACATTGCTGAGCAGAACACAAAACCATTTTCCTTTGAGTGACATACTTCAAGAACATGTACAAATTTATGCTTTGTGCGATTGCAACTTGCAATCAGTTAGTAATCACAGAGAATTATCGTAGGGCATGGATTCCTTTTGATTTTATAGGGCGTGAATTGAATGTGTAGTTGAGAGTGGGCAAGCCACTATGCCAGTACAGGAGCTGCATAAACCTGCTTTGATAATCCAGTAACATAGTTACTTTGAGATAGTCATTACATAGTGCCCTCTTTTATCAATCTAGTGTCTTTTTATATTATTATGTTCTTAGCTTTCTATTTTTCATAAACTTGTCAAATACCAATTATTTGTTGTTTTCTTCAGGGAAAATGAACAGTTGTCTAAGTACGGGGATACCAAATCTGCTCGCAGTATTATGCTGATTGAGCTCAAAAAACTTATTGAAGCAAACCCCCTTTTCCGGGAAAAACTTGTTTTCCCAACTCTTAAGGCATCACGCCTGCGGACTTTAATCAACCAAAGGTTTGGAATTTACAGTATACTATTGTTACAGTATCTGATCTGTTTCCATGTTCACTTTATAATTCTCTGACAAAGCATTTACAGTTTGAACTGGCAGCATCAGCTTTGTAAGAACCCTCGACCAAATCCAGATATCAAGACTTTGTTCACTGATCATACCTGCACTCCTCCAAATGGAACTCGTGCTTCACCAGTCTCTGTACCACTGACGGCTGTTCCAAAGGGTGGTGGCACATATCCACCACTCACAGCTCATACTGTATGTTTGTGGTTTATCATTTCTTCATATGCATGATTTTATGGATGCATTTTATCACTTGCATTCAATATTCTTCATTCATTCAGCCATTCCAACCTCCTCCTGCTGGTCCATCTTTATCTGGCTGGATGGCAAATGCTGCTGCTACAACATCTGTTCCGTCTGCTGTTGTGGCAGCATCGTCACTACCTGTTGCACCAAATCAAGGTACTGTGAAACTTTTCTGTTGCTATGCATCTAATTACTTGTTTCAGACATCTTTGTACAAAATTTGATCCGTTGCTAATTGATAATGTGAATCTTTACAATTCTTTTTATTATATTATTCTGACCTGGCTAAATCTGCAGTATTTCATAATGTACAACTTCTGTATTCACACGGGTATTGCTTATTCTGTGATATTTTTTCCTAATTCATTGCACTAATGATCACTGATTTCTGATTTGACATGTCTGACTTGATGGCTAATTCTTATCTGATTCAATATATTTACTCAATTTTATTTTTGTTTGAATTAAGAAAATATGGTTAAAACTTCTAAATAAGAAAAGGTGAGTTGCAACACAAGATAATCCTGTTTTCCCATAGAATGTGATAATGGGATAAAGTTACAGGCATGAACTATAGCAATGCTGGGTTCTTGGTTCTTGATACTTATGAAATTATATAATTATAATGGCCTGTTTTGCCTAATCCTTCTAACTTGAAGTACATCCCAAGAGTTCCCAAATAATATGTCTTGTCTAAACACCCTCCTAAGATGTAAAGCTTTCATTCTCTGTGGCAACAAAAATATGCAGAAAACTTTTATTGTCTCTGCTCTGCATGTTCTGATGGGACATACACTTTGTTATCTGTTGTTTTCTTTTGTCAAACCTTCTCATGACTTGTAACTTATCAAATTATTCCTCAGCTGTCCCAATCTTGAAACGCTCAACTATAACAGACTATCAGAGTGCAGAATCTGAGCTGCTAATGAAGCGATTGAGGCCTAGTGGACATAGTGTCGATGAGGTAATGTTGAATTTGCACTCAAGATATGACTGCTGCATTTTGTATGAACTATTAAAAGTCCACCATGTTTATTTTCAGGCCACCTATCCTGCCCCCATTCCCCAACCTTCATGGTCAGTGGATGATCTTCCCAGGATAGTAACTTGTACATTGTCACAAGGATCTAGTGTAACCAGCATGGATTTTCATCCGTTTCGGCATACACTACTACTAGGTATGATCAAGATCACTATGTTTTAAGTCTTTTAAAAAAAAAAGTCTAATGGTAAGTATAGAAGTGTGGTTCATGTGTTTTCATGAATAATTGAAACTTGGTCGGCCAACCTTTATCATTTTCTTATCATGCTTATTACTTCACAGTTGGATCTGCTAATGGTGAAGTCACACTTTGGGAGATTGGTCTGCGTGAGAGACTGTTTTCAAAGCCCTTCAAAATTTGGGACATGCAAGCTTGTTCACCACAATTGCAGGTATTCAAGCCTAAGTTCTAATTATTTTATTGCTTTTAGTTGACCTTGTTTGGGAGCATCTATATGTTTTGATCTTATATGCCTCATTTTTCCTCTTGTAAAAAGAATGCTATGGTTAAAGATTCTTCCATGTCCATTAACCGGGTTACCTGGAACCCTGATGGAGACTTGATAGGTTGGTATCCATACTATAATTATGCCAGTAATTTTGCAGTGCAAGTATTTGTTTCTTAGGCTTCCTTTTGTGGCTTCAGGTGTTGCATTCACGAAACATTTGATTCATTTACATGCATATCAACAACCAAATGAGACACGCCAAGTTCTAGAGGTAGTGCAATACTCTCTCTAGTTTCCCTTAATCATATGGTTACAGATCAAACTTCAGGTTTATAAATTTTACAGTGTATCATTCGTTCATTTTTTCACTAAACCTGTTATTTGTCATGTCAGATCGATGCTCACTCTGGAGGTGTTAATGACATAGCATTCTCCCGGCCAAATAAGCAACTTTGTGTTGTCACTTGTGGAGATGATAAGCTGATAAAAGTATTAAACGATTCTTGGATGGTTATCTTCAATTTGTTTGTCCTCTGCCTGGTCCTTCAACTTCTCTGTTCATTTGTATTTGTAGGCCTGGGATATGCAAGGACAGAAACTTTTTTCATTTGAAGGGCATGAGGCACCTGTGTATTCCATCTGCCCTCACCACAAAGAGACTATTCAGGTATGTTTTCTGAATAGAATATATAGGTGTTAATTTCTCAGGGGCCTGGGGCCATAATGATCTTTCTGGTTGCGGTGCTTGTTCTATAAGTTAGCCAATTTCTACTCAAGTCTGAACAGAGGTTGTATGAGTGATTGTGGATATATTTAGTGATGTGATTCATGAGTGTCTGATTTCTTAAGGATATTAATGTCGATTTCTTGCGCTGATGGATGGTATTCTTATGTTCCCTGCAGTTTATCTTCTCAACCTCTCTCGATGGGAAAATTAAGGCGTGGCTCTATGACCATATGGGATCTAGGGTAGATTATGATGCTCCAGGGAAATGGTGTACTACTATGCTTTATAGTGCTGATGGAACTAGGTAAGGAGAGCTATTATTTTACCCACCAAAAGTTGGCTTCAGTTATTGTGTTGATGTAATATTTTTCTTGTCTTAAATATGAAAGGTTGTTCTCATGTGGAACAAGCAAAGATGGAGATTCATATTTGGTTGAGTGGAATGAAAGTGAAGGATCTATCAAGAGGACATATTCTGGATTTCGTAAAAAGTCATCTGGTGTAGTGCAGTTTGATACAGCTCAGAATCACATTTTGGCTGCTGGCGAAGATAACCAGATTAAGTTTTGGGATGTCGATAGTACAAACATGCTTAGCTATACTGAAGCAGACGGAGGCTTGCCAGTTAGTGTACATGCCCTATTGTGTTTTAACATTTTCTCTCTTTTGGTAATCTAAACTGTGCACATTGTACCAGAGTCTTCCACGGTTGAGGTTCAATAAAGAAGGCAACCTTCTCGCTGTTACTACAATGGATAATGGTTTTAAGATACTTGCGAATGCTGATGGACTCAGAACTTTGCGGGCTTTCGGAACCACCCGGCCTTTCGAAGCATTTAGAACGCCATATGAAGCTTCTTCTATGAAGGTTCCTGCACACATCTTCCTGCCTTTTATGATTGTGTTATGTTGTGGTTCTAGTTTTTAGAAAATCCATGACCTTGGATATTGCATTTGCAGGTCTCGGGTGCTCCTGTTGTCGTGGGCATCTCTCCTAACACTGGTCGGATGGATCACATAGACAGGAATTCTCCTGCAAAGCCATCTCCTATACTGGTATGGTGATCCAGACGAGTGAATTTTACTTCATTCATCTGCTTAATTCCTCTTTGCTTAATATTAGCAGTGGAAACATAATCTGTCTTAATTATGAATTTAATAGAACGTCGGTGATCCAGCATCTAGAACCATAGATATAAAGCCAAGAATTTCAGAAGAAAAGCCCGATAAAGCAAAACCTTGGGAGCTGATGGAAGTAATAAATCCCCAGCAATGCCGTGTAGCTACAATGCCAGAAACTCCAGACCAACCCAGCAAGGTTCGGTTCGTCTTGTCCTTGAATGTTTTGCACTACTTATCATATTATGTCTCAGAAGGCTAATGCCATCTATATACAGGTTGTCAGACTTCTGTACACAAATTCTGGTGTTGGCTTATTAGCACTAGGGTCCAATGCCATTCAAAGGCTGTGGAAATGGAGTCGCAATGATCAAAATCCAAGTGGAAAGGTATATATTACTTACTCACTGTTGTTCTTTGGTGTTTAGGCTAAATGCCAGAGTGTAATCTGTCCATTCTACTAAGCAGGCCACAGCCAGTGTAGTGCCACATCATTGGCAACCAAACAATGGTCTTGTCATGGCAAATGATCCAGCAGACACCAATCCTGAGGAGGCAGTCCCATGCATCGCACTCTCTAAGAATGATTCTTATGTGATGTCTGCATGTGGTGGGAAGGTTTCATTGTTTAACATGATGACATTTAAGGTAATGCTCAACATTTTTTTTGGAAAAAAATCAGAATCCACAAAATATTGACTGTGCATCCTTCATGCAGGTGATGACAACATTCATGCCACCGCCTCCAGCATCAACCTTTTTAGCATTTCACCCTCAAGACAATAACATCATAGCAATTGGAATGGAAGATTCAACCATCCATATATACAATGTCAGGGTAGATGAGGTAGCATACATAATATTTGCACATATTATAATTTATTGAGCCACTGCTATTCAGCTATATTGAGCTTTATTTTCTTTTTCAGGTCAAAACTAGACTGAAAGGACATCAAAAGAGGATAACTGGTCTGGCCTTCTCCAACAGCCAACATATACTTGTGTCTTCAGGCGCTGATGCACAGGTTACTGCCAATAATACCTTAGTAGACACTTAGCATTCACATTATCCATTTTATGGATCAGTTGGACTGATAGTTTATTTAACACTTTCATAATAATGCACTTTCTTTTCCCTTTGCAGCTTTGTGTCTGGGCCACCGATAGTTGGGAAAAGAAAAAAACTGTTGCTATTCAAATGCCAGCCGGGAAAACTCCATCAGGGGATACTTGGGTCCAGTTTAATTCTGACTGGAGTCGTTTGTTAGTAGTCCATGAGACTCAGCTAGCTATATATGATGCATCAAAAATAGAAAGAATTTACCAGGTAGCTTATCATTTATATTTGATCGAAATATGTTATTGTTTGTTAAAATATCTTTCCCCCCTCTCTCTCTCTCTCTCTCGTTTCAGTGGATACCTCACGACACTTTGTCAGCTCCCATATCACATGCATCATACTCGCGCAACAGCCAGCTGGTTTTTGCTGCCTTTACCAATGGTAACATAGGAATTTTTGATGTGGAGAACTTGAGATTAAGATGTCAAATCGCGCCTCCAGCCTACATGTCTTCTGCAGCCATAAACAGGTATTTCTTTATGTACACAATAGATGCACAACATTTACCTAAGGCCATATCAAAAATCAGATGTGCTGGTACAGTTTTAAATTTCAGTTATCTGAATGTTCATGTGTTGCGACAAATACAAAAATATAATAGTATCCTAGCACGTTGAGCTGCCATCGCTGTGCTCAGCATGTGCCACACCTTCCTTGCCATGCTTAACTTGAGCCGCACCCCCTGTCTGTTAGTGGCACTGCAACATTGAAAACTTAATGTAAGTATACTAATCAAAGTTTTAGGTCTGAGGATCATGGTTTATAATTCTGTTAATTGATTTTAAGAAGAGTTTACTGGCATTTTCGTTGGACCAAGTTTTTGGTAATTACTGGAGGCCTGATACACTCGAGCAGCTGAGTTGCTACCCTTCTTAAAATCACAGAAACATTATACGAGAAACTTTTTGATGACATGTTTCTACATTTGAATTCCTGGTCATATATAAGTTGACATGTTTGTATATTTGACATGTTTCTACTGTATCTCTCCTTGCTCCAGCAATCCATCAGTCTACCCTCTTATTGTCGCTGCCCACCCACAGGAGCCAAATCAATTTGCCGTTGGGCTTTCAGATGGATCTGTTAAAGTGATTGAGCCATTGGAATCCGAAGGGAGGTGGGGAACGACACCTCCCACCGAAAATGGGGTGCCCAATGGCAGGACATCAACATCATCAGCTAGCAACCCAGCGGCAGACCAAAACCAAAGATAGATAGTGTAAATCTTCTAATCTTTACATTGACTTGTTTCTATGTTCATGTGGCTAGGTTATTGTTGCATTCGTAGGAAAGCAAACAGAAAAGGAAGTGTAAGATCAGGTTTGTTGTAACTTGTCGGTTGTTACCCTCTAGTTATAAAAGATGATCTTGTAATAGGATTAGTCCATAAAATTGGTCACCTTAGGTTTCATCTGTATAACCGGGACGGTTTGATATTGTAGTGATATTCTCTTATATCCTTGTCAAGCAATATGTAGTCTTGCTTCCATCATTTTTCCCACTTGATGTCCTTCGGAGAAAAAGAAGGTGGCGATTGGCGGATGCCCTTAAATATCGTCTGATTTTTGCTTATATTCTTAACAAAAAAAAAGTGTGCTGGACCCAAGCCTACTGTCCTAGAGATAACGATTGCTTTATGAAATAAAGAATTTCGTTTTTTTTGCTGCTCAGTTTGTTTCGTAGCCAAGTAGTTTAACTCAAACTTTTTAAATTTTGATCATTTTTAAAAAATGTATTAACATCTATAATATCAAATAAATATAATATTAAAATATATTTTAAGATAGATTTAACGAAACAAATTTGATGTTATAATTATTTCTATATTTTTTAATAAAATTAGTTAAAATTAAAGAATTTTATTTATAAAAGTTAAACAACTTATCAGAGGTGATACTTAGCATCGTTGTATTTTCTCTTATACTATTTCTTTGCTACTCCTTGCTGAATAATAGTTCGGTCACAACTCACACGATAGTAAAAAGAGGAACTCTCGTTATAAGCAACTACTATTGAAATCGGATGAACAGATGCTTTGAAACCTTTTACTTTTTTGCATATAATTAGAATCGAAGGTTAGGATATCTTATTTTACCCATTGTTGCCCATGATTAGAAGCACAGGTTAGGATCTCTTATTTTACCGAATTAAAGTTTGGGATCTGCCAATAGTAGAATTCATCATTGAATGTTCATCCATATACAATTATACGGAAATGGTCGAAATTTTCTGGTCAGCCTCCACCCCTGATCAATGTTGTGCCACTCATCGAGTTTGACAAGTTAGCCATCTAGCACGGCTTAGGGCCTAATTACTTGGGATTTTTTCCGATTAAATTGATTTGTTTAGGTAGTGTTTGTAG
>KE373056.1:225827-249828 GCA_000418225.1 Zizania latifolia
AGTCCATCCGCCGCCGTCGGTGATCCAATCCACCAGAATGGTACTCTATGCGCGCACGTGCTCGTCTCTCGTTTCTCCGGTCGGTTTAGCACTCGGCGCCATTGCAGATTGGTTTTATGGGTTCCTTGGGTGTGACGGGGTTTTGATTCGAGGGTTTGATCGATCGATCAATCTGCCAAGGTCTGGATGCTAGAGCAGTCGATCCCGAATAAGGCAGCGTACCAGATCATCAACGACGAGCTGATGCTGGACGGCAACCCGCGGCTGACCACGTGGATGGAGCCTGAGTGCGACAAGCTCATCCAAGCCTCCGTCAACAAGAACTACGTCGACATGGACGAGTACCTGGTCACCCCCGAGCTCTAGGTACACGTATTTGCATTGCCTTGCAATTGCATCCCTCCTCACCCGCAACCTGTTCGTCCAATTCGTTACACGTCGCAATTAGCGCTTGCTTAATTCAGCTCGTTGTGGTTAACCATTGTCGTGTTACCCTGAAATGGCCAAATTTTGATTTTAATTTTGGGAGAGGGCCTGTGTAGAGAGGGCCTATTTGTTTGGATCTCGAAACGAGTTATATTTGCTTATCTGCTTCCCGTTTCACAAGATTTCATAATAATGTATTAGTAATTGCTTCTTGCCATTGCGATTTTGCGATAACTGAATGCTCATTTGTGAGCTTGGGAGCAAGAAATGGTGGCCGATGTGAATGTCACATGGAGAGATATGGTTAAGAAAAAGGTTTGTTGGATGCTTCTTTTAGTAATTTTGGCTCCTAATTCCTAAATAACAAGGATTATGACCTTACCCTATTAAAGGTTATGAATAAAAGCAGTTGTTCTGGAGAAAGATTGCAACCTGATTTCCTTTCAAAGGTACGCAGTTCATGTATTTAGCCTTTTGTCAAATGATTGCTGTGGATTAGAACAAAACCACAGGTGTCCTAACTCTAAATATTGATGCAGATGTGTACGTTAGCAGTGGAGTCCTTAACAAATGTATGTATGGTTTAGTTTCTTGTCCACAACTCTGTTTCCATAGATTTTGCATATCTGACTTTTGTTATTCTGTAGATATATGGTGATAGGTTCAATTTTTTCATGAAAAACTTTGACAAATCATTTGGCAGCACATTAAGGACACTTCGTCTTATCAATGAGACACCTGACTATGAGCAAGATACCCCTCAATGTTCTCACAAAGATGGGTCCTTCTGTTGCAGAAATCAAGTTAAGTGGTGCTGATTCAGAAAGTCTGGTACATGATATCCAGAAGAATACATTATTTAGTATCGGATTGTATCGGATCACCATCTCCACGGCACTCAAGTCCCTACCGTGTGGCTCTGTCGACTCCGCCGTGGGTGCTGCTGCCGCTGCCTCGAGACTCATTCATCTTGGATGCAATCCCTCTTGCTGTAGGTGCATTCCTTAGGTGTGTTTCGAGACTCAATTAACTGTGTAGTAACTTATAACTTGCAATGCACACTTTTTTTAAAAAACAATGTACACTGTTATCATCTAATGCTAACCTAACACATGAAACATTTGTAGTGCAATAGCTCAAGATGTTCACACAATGATTATTGGCCGATTACTTGCTGGGATTGGTATTGGAATCTCTTATGCTCTTCTGCCCCTTTACATATTTGAGGTTGTGATAACTGATAAATAATATTGAAATCATTGTTCAACAACTACTGGTTGTGTTATTGAACATATAAAACGACTGAGCTATTTGTACTTGCACCTGCAGATATCTCCAACTGAAATCCGTGGAGCACTTGGTTCAATTAATCAGCTTTTTATCTGCATCGGAATTCTTGTAGCTTTGGTCGCTGGATTTCCTTTGGCCAGAAACCCTGCTTGGTGAGTTTTTCCTAGCTCTTTTTTTCTCTTCTTGATTCTCGGTTATAAAGCCACAGTTGAATTTAGGAGCAGTGGTCAAGGTTCTGAACCAGATGCTAACTGGTTTGATCTTTTCAAAAAACACTATAGGAAAGGTAGTCGAGACAATAGCTCCGTGAATTAAGAATGCCTTCATCTTGTTTATATGATGAAATTTCTGCTACATGTATTGATTTTATTTGTAATACTGCAGTTGTGAGTGTGGGAGCGGCACTGTTCTTGTTCCAAGAGCTTGCTGGTATAAATGTTGTTGTATATTACTCTACATCGGTGTTCTGCAGTGCAAGTGCATCTGATGTTGCAGCGAGTGCCCTTGTTGGAGCAGCCAATGTTTTTGGTTAGTTCATGCATAGAATGTATTTTAGAATCACCTTCAAAATGGTATTTCTGATGTCATATATATTCATGTTAAGCACAATGATTGCATCTTCTCTGATGAACGAGCAAGGAAGGAAGAGTCTTCTGATAACAACCTTTTCTGGCATGGTATACCATTATCTAAAATAAACTGTGTTTATCATTCTCACTATCGAAATGAAGGTTTGCTTAAAAAATCACTGATTTTCCTCTCGAAGGCTGCCACAGGGACGTGCTGCGGGCGAGAGGTGCTGGTGAGAATCGAGGAGTCAGAGCGGTGGTGGCCGTCCCGCAGGGACGTGGTGGCGTGCGCTGGCTTCTGCCAGAGCTGGAGGGGCATCACCAAGGAGATTGTGAGCATCCCTGATGTTAATTATTAAGAACAAAAGAGTCTACAATAGCAATTAAAATATCATCTAACCAACTTTGTTTTTTACAGATCAAACTTTCTGGGAACAAAGTTTACCGTTCTATGATGCTCATCCACCATATGATGGAGCTTGGTTTCTAAGAGTCGGTCTGCACGTGTGATTGGTCTGAACCAAGTCTCCCCCAGGATTCCTGCTAGGAATTATTCAGTCTCACACATTTCCTACGAATTGAATGTTCTGTGCGCAAGGTATGGAATCAACACTTATGTTATGCCAAGTAAATCCATGCTTTTGTTTTGTTAAACATAGTTATCAGCCCTTCAGACCAGAATACATTGATTTGTTCATTGCGTAAGAATCTCTGTGATGATTATTGCAATTGCATTGGTTGGTCAATTAGCCATTCTAAATCTCTATCTAAAAAGTCCTAATGTTTAAAATAGTGATAGCATCACGGCTTGATGAACTTGTTAGCTATTAAATGAGTATTCATGGTTTGAAATAACTATATGGAAAAGTCAGCTGCTATAATCTAAACATAACATTTTGTTGGGTTATGGGGAGGCTACGCTAAGCTTAATTTCAAAAATTTACCCCGTGAGCCCAGGAACCATACGTGTAATGGGACCATAGATTATTACCTCAAGCCACGAGGCGCGTTCGGGCAACGGAAGTAGAGTCGATGAAGCGCGTCCTCGATCGGCCTCTCCTGGCTCCATCCGTTCGTCTGCTACGAAGTCGACGTAGCCCGGCAATCTCCACGAAAGAATATCAGCACCGATGTAGTAGCGGTGCCTCTACGGTATCCACACGTATAGAGACGGGATCATCTCTCGCCGGTATGCTAGTACCGCGCGGGAGATTAGGGGAGAGATCGCTACAACCGGTGTAACTAGGAGAGAGCTGGCGGCTAGAGTTTGTTCAATCAACGTTAAGCAGCAGCCTTTTCGTGCTAGCCCCTCCTCTCTTTATATAGTGCCATGTCACGTGCCTTTAATCTGTATTAAAGCCCAACCGATCGAATCTGTTCGCCTAGACCGAAACTTCTGGTTCTAACCGAAACTTCCGAAAATAATCTTCTGTATCGAATTTATTTTGACCCGAAACTTCCGGTCTAACCAGAACTTCCGGTTCGTCCAAGCAGGCCCGGAACTTCCGGTCCAATCGAAACTTTCAGCTCCTCCAGAAACCAAAACTGGGGCTGGCCCGAAACTTTCGGTTATAACCAAAACTTCCGGATACTCCAGAGCTTGGAACTTTCGGCCCTAGGCCAGAACTTCTGGTTTCTCCAGAATTCTCTTGGGCACAATTCCATCAATCTCCCACTTGCACAAGAGCTAATTCTTGCAAACTTTAAAATCCAATCCCCTTAAGCGTGCGACCCGATAGGTTCATATACAAACGGCCGCTACCCAAAAACTCTTTCCGAATCGCCGATCAATAACGGTACCTAGCAGCACTTATTGACCCCCGAAAGCACACAAAGTCAAAATCATACTTTCTAAACCTTGATATACTCATGCACCAATCCTTTTACCACACGACATCAGTCAAGCTCAAGGCGAGATTCGTGCCACCCTTGTTGATAGCTCGACACTTCACTCGATCAAGTAGTAGATTCAATCATGATCAACTCTTTGATCATAGTGGCATGGCCATGCACTTTCCAATCCGACTACTTCGAGGGGCCCAGAGACGTCTCTCCCATTATGTAGGAGGGGTAAATTCCATCTTGACCGCTCACATCCCACGACATATTTCGTGACACACCCGAAAGCAACCTTTATAACTATCCTGTTACGGAATAGTGTTTGGAAGCTCCTAAGTGTGCTACTACACATTCTGGAATCAATGACGATCTCAGGTCTAAGGATTCTGCAGGTATACCATTTAAGATAATAACGGATGGCACTTTTAAAATAACAATCTCAGTAATATCTCAAAGTTGGTCTATCTAACTCTATGTTCACCAATATAAGTCCACATCACTGATTTGATATATCAGTGTCTATGATCTGTGAAATATGATTATCAATTAGACAGATGTGTTAATCTATAAATCATCACTGTCCCACATGACGATATGAGATTAGTGATCGTTTAGAATAACATCATAATACAAAGAGTTTCACAAACAAGTCACGCACTTGTTGATCAATGTAAAAGATATTTATTCAAGGAACAAGATAATCAATTATCCAAATGTATATTAGCATAGACAAAACAACTTATTCTCACATACACTCAACTCACTCACGTAATTATCTAATACCCATAGAGCTCAAGTGTGCCTCATGCTTGGGCTGTGAGAGAGGCTTCGTCAACGGATTGGCTATGTTTAAATCCGTGTGCACCTTGCATATCTTCACATCACCTCTATCTATAATCTCACGGATGAGGTGATAGCGCCGCAGTATGTGCTTAGACTTCTGGTGTGACCTAGGCTCCTTGGCTTGCGCAATGGCACCACTATTATCACAATAGAGGTCCACTGGACTGGACGCACTAGGGACAACACCCAGCTTAGAAACAAACTTCCTGATCCAAACTGCCTCCTTCGCAGCTTCCAAAGCTGCAATATACTCAGCCTCAGTTGTTGAATCTGCTTGGAACTCTTCCAACTCACTACGTTTCCATTGAGGCAGAACACAAATCTAGACTGCGATCACGAATCGTCCTTGTCGGTTTAGAAGCTAGCATCGGTGTAACCATTTACAACGAGCTCCTCCTCACCTCTATAGACCAGGAACATATCCTCAGTTCTTCTCAAGTACTTAAGGATACTCTTTACTACCACCCAGTGACTTTCACCCGGGTTTGAATGATATCTGCTCGTAACACTTAGAGCATAAGAAACATCTGGACGTGTACAAAGCATGACATACATGATGGATCCAATTACGGAGGCATACGGGATCGTGCTCATCAGTTGTCAAAGGACACTAACTCTTGCTGAGAGAAATACCATATGACATTGGTAGAAAACCTTTCTTGGAATTCTGTATATATTGAACCATTTCAATACCTTGTCAATGTACATGCTTTGGCTTAATCCAATTAGCCTTCTCGGCCTATCTCTATAGATCTTTATGCCCAAAATATATGCTGCCTCTCCAAGATCTTTCATTAAGAAACTTTTTCTCAACGAAGACTTAGCAGCATTTAGCATAGGAATATCATTTTCGATCAACAATATGTCATCTACATATAAGACCAGAAACACAAGTGAGCTCCCACTAGCCTTTTTGTAAATACAAGGCTCTTCTTCGTTCTTGATGAAGCCAAACCCTTTGACTACCTCATCAAAACGAATGTTCCAACTCCGAGAAGCCTGCTTTAGCCCATAAATGGACCTTTGCAGCTTACAAACTTTTCCAGCATTCTTTGAATCATCAAGACCTTCAGGCTGTGTCATGTACACATCCTCACTTAGGTTTCCATTAAGGAAAGCCGCCTTGACATCCATTTGCATATCTCATAGTCATAAAATGTGATAATTGCTTGGATAATCCGGATAGACTTTAGCATAGCGACAGGCGAAAATGTTTCATCATAATCAACACCTTGAATCTGTCTCAAACCTTTCGCCACCAATCGTGTCTTATAGATGTGAACATTAACATCAATGTCTATCTTTTTCTTAAAAATCCATTTACACTCGATAGTTTTTACACCATTAGGTGGATCGACCAAGTTCCAAACTTGGTTCTCTCTTATGGATTCTAACTCGGATCTTATGGCTCTAAGCCATTTCTTAGAGTCTGGTCCCATCACCGCTTCCGTATAGGTCTAAGGTTCATCATTGTCCAACAATAATATGTCCCACTGCTTAGTGGTTAAAAACGCAAACCGCTCGGGCGCACGACTCAACCTCTCCGACCGACGTGGGGCTGGTGTCTCGACAACAGGCTCTGCAACATCTTGCATGTTGAGTTGCGGTTCAGTAGGAGTTGAAACACTTTCTAGCAGTTCTCGAACCTCTTCGAGTCGCACCGTACTCCCACTAATACCTTTTGAGAGAAACTCTTTCTCAAGAAAGACACTATTCCGGGTGATAAACACTTTGCCTTCTTCCCGGTTATACAAGTAATATCCTTTGGTTTTTCTAGGATACCCTACAAAGAAGCATTTATCAGATTTAGGAGTGAGCTTATCAGACGTTAAACGCTTTACATAGGCCTCACAACCCCAGATCTTTAGAAAAGATAGCCCAGGACGCTTCCCAGTCCATATCTCATATGGTGTCCTCTCTACTGATTTAGATGGAACTCTGTTTAGTGTGAAAGCAGCAGTTTCTAAAGCTAATCCCTAGAAAGACAATGGAAGATCAGTTTGACTCATCATCGACCAGACCATGTCCAACAAAGTTTGGTTCCTCCGCTTGGACACCCTATTCCACTGAGGTGTACCGGGTGGAGTCAGCCTATGGAACAATTCCACACTGCTTCAGATGATCATTAAACTCATGGCTCAAATATTCACCTTCACGATCCGATCGTAGAAATTTGATTGTCTTGCCTGTATGATTTTTTACCTCATTCTGAAACTCCTTGAACTTTTCAAAGGATTCCGACTTATGCCTCATTATGTAGATGTAACCATATGATAATTCAGCCAAGGTCTTGAGCATCCCATGCAATTCAGCCAAGGTCTTTTTCATGCCATTTATATGATAATTCATGATAAACGGCTTGAAGCTCACAGGGAGCGACTGAAGAATCACATCTGTGGTCAAATCTTTATTAAGTTTAGAGCTAAGCTTCTCTAGGTTCTCAACGTAACCAATTATCTTGATCATATGAGAACTCACTGGACTGCCTTCCGCCAACCTACACGTAAACAAGTACTTTGAGACATTATACCTCTCAGTCCATGCTTGGTTCTCAAACATGCCCTTTAGCCCCACGATCATATCGTAGGCATCCCTGTCCTCATATTGCTTCTGAAGCTCAGAGGACATGCAGGCAAGCATGAGACAGCTGACATCAATTGAATCACTAGCGAACTTCTCATAAGCCCGCCTTTAAGCAATTGGTGTACTATACATTTGTTTATCAGGGTGGGGTTTCTCTAGAATGTAATCCTTATTCTCCTGTTTGAGAACGATTCTCAAATTCCTGTACCAGTCTATAAAATTTGTTCTAGACAATTTCTCCCTTTTAAGGATAGGTCACAGATTAAAAACGGAAGTGTTCTTTGCAGTAGGTGCCATGATCTACAACAACAATACAAGGTTCAGCACTATGCTATGTTAATCTTCTATCAAATGAAAGATGTACCACAATATGTAAAATGATCGTTTTCCCTATAACAACACATTGTGGGATAAGATCCATATTCATCTAACTCCTAGTGAGCTTTGGCATCACTACTAAAATATTAGTGATATAGGTAAGCAACACTTGCTAATCACATCATATGTGACTCTTGTTCGTTGGAGTGGCATCCCTATGCCCGACAACCAATTCCATGCCCCAAAGCCCAAAACCGTTTTGATAGCTTTGTTAAGCAAACCAATACTATGCATGTGGTATTCGACATCCACCCTAACTGGTCAAGATAAAAGACAGCACCCTGCTTTGGCAGACCCACCATCGATGATTGAGAATCTTAGTAGGTGCAGCTATTGGAAAGAGCATCAATACTTAATTTTCTGAGGAAAACTATTCTAACATGGTAACGATGCCTACTGCACACAGAACATGAAAGAATAGTATGACAGGAACATAAATTAAAATCACAGGCAATCATATTAACTGTGACATAGTATGGCCCTCTCGCATGGCGATCTCCATCTCCATGGTTCCTGTCCTTCAGGTCATCATGCTTCAGGCCTCCATGAACCTATATCAGCCTATTACAACTAATAGCACTATACTAGTTACATGAGCAGAAGCATCACATGTCAACGCGCATGTCGTATAATATTTTAACAGCCTTGGGCTGTAATCAATCATGACGCACATGCCATTTTATTACAAGCGAGTATCATATACTTTGCAAGGCTATACCAGTCACAACATTCCCTGCAAAAACGAGTTAGGCAGAATCTAGATGTGACTGAACTGGACCAGGAACTTCCGGCCATCAAGCCTGGAACTTCCGGTTGAAGGGCCCGGAACTTCCGACTCAAGGCTGAAACTTCCGAAATTAACCTTCTGTCTCGAATTTATTTTGGCCCAGAAGTTCCGAGTCACACCCGGAACTTTCGAAAATAACCTTCTATACGGAATTTATTTATGTCCTGAACATTCGGTCCAACCAGAACATCCGGACCCAGAACTTCCGGTCCAACCAGAAATTCCGAAAATAACATTCTGTATCGAAAATTATTTCGGCCCGGAACTTCCGGTCCAACCGAAACTTCTGGAAAATCCGACGACAAAAACAATAGATCCAATCTATTTCCATCACATATTATCATATGTGATCGATCCAGATCGAACACTATACATATAGGCTCTGATACTACTATTGGGTTATGGGGAGGCTACGCTAGCGCTTAATTTCAATGATTTACCCCGTTAGCCTAGGAACCATGCGTGTAATGGGATCATGGATCGTTACCTTGAGCCTCGAGACGTGCTCGGACAGCGGAAGTAGAGTCGATAAAGCGCATCCTTGAACTGCTCCTCTCGTTCGTTGGCGATCCGACGATGAAGACGACGCGATCCTACGATCCGATGATCTCCACGGGATGAAGACGAGCACCACTATTGGAGTAGTGCCTCCACGGTATCCACACGTCTGGTGACAGGATCACTTCGTGCCGGCGTGCTAGCACCACTCGTGAGATCCAGAGAGATCGATCACAACACTTGCAATCGAGGAGAGGAGAGAAGAGAGGTGGTGGCTAGAGCTCTCAACCAGGAGCAATAGCAGCAACAACCAGCAGCAATGGCAACAACCTCTTTCGTGCTAGCCCCTCCTCTCTTTATATAGTGCCCTGTCATGGGTCTTTAATCTGTATTAAAGTCCAACAGACCTAATTTGTTCGCTTGGACCGGAACTTCCAAAAATAACCTTCTGTATCGAATTTATTTCGACTCAGAACTTCCGGTCTAACCGGAACTTCCGGTTCGTCCAGGTAGGCCCGGAACTTCCGGTCTAATCGGAACTTCCGGCTCCTTCAGAAAACTAAAACTGGGGCTGGCCCAAAACTTCCGGTCCAACTGAAATTTTCGAATGCTCTAGAACCCGGAACTTTCGGCCCTCAGCCAGAACTTCCGGTGCCCCTAGATTTCTCTTGGGCACAATTCTATCAATAGCTAGGGTTAAGAGGCAGGTTCTTAGAAAAAAAATCCTCACTCCTTAGTCCTTGTGCGTCGCTGACTTTCTCATCTCCCATCACTACTAGCTTTCTCACCTTCCATTGCCACAACGAGCTAGTGCCAGGGAGGCAAGAAGATCCACAGGCCAAGACTCCACCTCTCGCTACCATTGCTTGCGTCACCTACAGGCTGCAGTCCCACTACCTAAAAAAGGTCATTAGTGACGGATCATAAAACTCATTAGTGATGGACATCACATCCGTCACTCTTATCACGTTAGTAAAGCCCTGTCATTAGTGATGGATGAACAATATCCACCCGTCACTAAAGGGTACCCTTTAGTGACGGTTACACTATGGCCCGTGGTTACACTATGATCTGTCACAAAAGGATGTCATGTCGATCCTCTGTACAAACCCTTTAGTGATAGGTTTTTATTTAGACCCGTCACTAATATTATGGTCATATTGTAAAAAAATAATTTTTTTAGGCTGCATCCTGAATCAAAGCTAAGATTTGGCACTCAACATTGTACATCACAAACACATCACAGAAGTTTTATCACAGAATACCACAACACAATTTGTATTACAAAAGCAAAGCATACATTACATAAATGAGCCATTCACTAACTGTTACAAGTCATATTTACATCACAACCAATAAAAATTAATTTATACCACTACAATGGAAATCTCCCTTCGAAGATATGACTTGATCCATTAAGAATGTCCCTAGCCGTCCTCGGATGCCATACAAGTCAGTCTCCTTAAGAAAATTTTCAGGTATATATGTGAAATAAGTTTTTACATTGGTCGATATATACATAAGTGAAAAGTAAATTCAACACAGCAATCAGTCTCCTTAATTTGCTTAAGATTTCAAATATAGACTAACTATTTATGAATCTAATTAGTAGTACTGCTCAGGGGTATTAATCAGTCACCACTGTGCAGTGTAAAAGTAGTAAACCCTCTTTCAGCTATAAAACCTAACAAAGTCACTTACCATCTATCTGAGACTCATCTCCAGCATCCATTGCAGCATCGTCAATTCCTATAGAAGAATAATATCAGGCAAAAATGAGATTCTAATTAAAGAACAAACAAATTGATGATACCAATTAGTTTACATTTCAATATACATGCATATCAAAATTGTTGCCAAAAGCATCATCAATCAATATAAGTCGATCTATATGCATAAATTAAACATCTTTCGCAAATTACATATTGAATAAATCTACAAGTTCATCATAATTGTAACATGACTTGTAAGAGTTGCAAACCTCTTGTACTGTTGTTCTCCGTATTAGGTAACACTGCTTCACTGAAAATGGTTTTGGCAACTGCATTTGTCAACATCGAATATGTACGCTAGGCATAAACTTGATGGTATATAAAATTATATTCACTGGATATATATGTATAGAAATAATATTTATTCTATTCTTGCTTTAATATAAACATTAGTTATATATGAAGGAAACACATAACCTGCCAAAGGCCATAAATTGATACATACCACACTCTCACACATCACAATACTTGAATACTATAAAAAAAGATCATAATTTTCAAATAAAAATGTAGCAGTATTAATTGCATATCAGTCTATTTTCATGCATGTGGATATGTGCAGAAAAAAGACATACAGAAAGGCCTCTGAAAAATGGAATATTAATTTGACCAATAGCTCAGTAGTACCATGTAGGGTGTGTTTGGTTGAGCTGTGGATTCTGAAAAAGCTGTTGTGAGCTGTGAGCTATGAAAAAGCTGCTGTGAGCTGTGAGCTGTGGAAAAGCTGAGAAGTTGTTTGGTTGGTGTAGCTATAGATTTATGTTTTGCTGGTAAATGTCTGTAATACCCCTGATGTTTGGTTGCACTGGTACTATATAAAACACCGACTTGTTTAAGCATTTTTCGTTGATTTAAATAATATTAATATAACCAAGTTATTACAACAAGAATTACCTAGACACACTGGTCGTTCAGATGGATATTTATCCAAAGAACACTAATCATTATTCACTATACCTAGACAAATCGATTGGAGCTATTGACTTATCAAACATAGAAAGATGAAAAAGCATTGCCAGATGAAACTCCCGTCCCTCGCTTCTTCTCCACCCACATAACCCACAGCAATCACATAAACAATAGCATGATCCTTACATTCAGATCAGCCAGACATTCAAAACCAGAAACCCAATTGTAATCAAATATAAACACCTGGTACATTGTATGTGGTAGCAGGAACTCATTGAGAGCACATAAAGCAACTCAAAAGTATACCCCTTCCATGATCTGGCAAACTCTTAAATGAATTAACAAAACAGAATTTGATTTGACACAAATTACAGGCGAGAGATACACAGAGCAAGAAGATAATATATCTCCAGTTATACTTTTTACAGAGGCTATCTTTACAGGAACTGCACCATTCTATTGGTGGTAATTGGTCCAGCTACACAAACAACTGATTGGTTCAACTCAATGATTACTCAAATTAACCACACTTGTCAGCTGTTATTCCTAGGCACAAGGTGAAGCATAGTTTCTTGATTCTACTGTGAGCTGGGAATCATAACGTTTCCAGTTGGGTCATCATCTTGTGAACAATGTTACCACAACATCAGAAACTGGCATTATCCCCTCTGCTGCTATGTACCTCATGGTGCCGCTTCTCCAGTGAAAGAGTGGCATGACCCACAAGCTGTACACACACAATAAATAATCAAGATTAAAGTTCACTGAGTAGATGTAATCAGATGATAATTCAACATTTCAAAGTAAAACTGCTCCAAATTAATGAAGAAGGAATGAATTGCAAATATATGTTTTGAACACAAGACAAATAACACTAAAACAACAAACATATGACCAGATTATGAAAACTCACAATACAAAGCTTTGTTTGATTCTACCGAGAGAGAGATTCGAGGAAGAACTGAGAGCTGGGATGCCAATAGAACCACATCTCTTCCCACAGACCACCAGACCAGTCAATTTTCTGTAGCGGTTCAATGCAGAAGGGGGCGGCGTCGCCGGAGGAGGGGGCGGCGTCGCTGGAGGCAGCGGCACGTGAGGAGGAGGGCGGGGGCGGCGGATCTGGAGGAGGGCGGGGCGGCGACGCGTGAGGAAGAGGGCGGAGGCTGCGGCACGTGAGGAGGGGGCAGCGTCATCGGAGGAAGGCGCTGGCGCCGGCGCGTGACGAGGGCGGAGCCGGTGGCGCATGAGGAGGGGCAGGTGCAGCGACACGTGAGGGTAGGGGGCGTGGGCCTAGGCGCTACGGCTTCGGAGCGAAGGGTTTTCCCTGATGGCAAGGTGGGTAATTTTTACCAAATCGGACTGCGGGAATCTGTGGAATCTAGGGTACCTCAGATTTTTCTTTGTACTGTGAGAATTTGCAGATTTTTGAAAAGCTGGGTGCTATTTGGGGCTATTTGGTTCAGCTTCCAGCTTTCTAGCCAGAAAGCTGGTTGGAAAAGCTGAACCAAATACACCCGTAGTAAAATGAAATAGCAGGTGTAGCAAAACGCTACAGTGATGTAGCCATCTACACAGAGGTGCTACACTAGGAACTATACATTTATCAAAAAGCACTTATTACTATATTTTCAAATGAGATCAACATATATAGTTCAGTATTTGTTGCATATAGTTTAAGTAATTAATAAACTATAGTCTGACTAATTAAAAAGTTTAAGAAAACATATTTTAACCAAATAATAAGAACCAATAAACATTTTAGAATGGATTCACAGAAGGGACCAGCTAGGGTTCTTAGAGCATGATGGTAAGTACCTTGGGAGGAGGAGGAAGAATCAAGATGAGGCGACGATGAGGACGAGTCGACGATGGAGAGGCACGATGAGATAGCGGTGAGGACGATTTTGCACGGCGAGGACGATTCAGCAACAGAAAGAAGGCCGCGCACTCTGACAAAGAGAAGATGGCGGTGACGAGGGGGGAGGTGGCAGTGACGAGGGAGAGGTGGGGTGATGAGCAGGTCGCGACGTCGACGAGGAAGAAATGGTGATGGCACCAATGAGAGGCTAGGGTTAAGAATCAACGCGAAAATGAAAGTGTGGCCAGTTTAATTTCGCCCCATCTATTTATACCCATGAGACACCTATAGTGATGAGTCGTAACGTGACACATCACTAAAGAGCACACTCATTAGTGATGGATCATAATGTGACCCATCACTAATGGAGATACCCATCTTTAGTGACGGGTCATAATATGAGACGTTACTAATGCTAAGACCCTTTAGTGACATGTCATAATATGAACTGTCACTAATAGGGGTGCTCTCCCTTTAATGACGAGCCACATTATGACCTGTCACTAATGGTGCATCTTTAGTGATGAGCGTAAAATAGTCCGTTACTAAAAGTGAATTAGTGACGCGCGTCATTTATCCGTCAGTAAAGCTCCGTCACTAAATATTGTTTCTGTGGTAGTGTCCCCTCGTGCCACCACTGTTGGGCGCCGACTGCTGCTAGGCTGGCCATTCGTCAAACAAGCCTAAAGCCCTCGACGCTGTCTTCCTCCAACTCCTAACTCCAAGAAAGCCACAACCCGTAGGTCCTCCACTCCTTCCTCTGTAAATTTAGTGCATTAAAAGAAATGAATACACTATTATAAATTTATTATTTATGTCATAGTGTCATTACATAAAAACTAAATATATGCATGTAGTGTCTTAGTGTCTGGAATCTTCCAAACCACATCACCTAGGCTTGAACACCTAGCCACCGCCTAGGCTCACCTAGGTGCTAGGCGCACGCTCTACGCCGCTTTTTGAAACATTGGTTATATTCCAATAGTTATAGTGATATTATAAGATATATAGAAGTATAAAATAAATTTTAATCTCAAATCTATGAACATATTTATCATCTTACCCTTAAATCTATAATGAAAAACAAAAGAAGAGATATTTTATGTGTTAACGTCGAACAAGCTCCTCAAAACCAGCACCAATTCAGCTGTTAAAAAAATCAGCCGGTTTGTCTGTTTTTTATCGGTTCAATTGCATAGAACTGGTTAAGTGTCCAGTTCTGATTTTTTTTAACCGGTGGTCTTGTTTGTTTTTTAACAGTAGTGCTGAATGTGTGAGAGAGTTGACAGTTGGTGGTAATGCTGGAACTCTACAGCTCAAGATAATGCGCATCAAAGCATACCGACTGTACACTGACAACAAGTGCAAACGGAAGTCCAGTTTTTCCCCCTTGTTTCATGAATAAAAGTTCAGTTTTTATCAGTACAACTTGAGGTGCAATCTCCAGATGCAACATCAGTTTGGTCACCACTCACCACAACCACCTCATTTTGGTTGTGAAAACAAGATCAGTCACACATAAGTACACCGCTCTAATCTGCATTTTGTCTTCAGGCCAGATCAAGCAGCTTTGCTTTGATTGGCAAATAGAACAGGCAAATGTGTATGAATTGGTTGTTCCATGGCCACAAGAGTCGCTCTCTTTCGGGTCAGGACAGCCCAGGGATTCGGATAGGAACTCCTGACCGAAACCTGACCGCCAGATCATTGTCCGTTATCCGCTTTTGTGCCCTTTCCTTTTCTCTGCAAAGTTTCTGGTTGATTTCCTCTCGTAGAGAGGATTCTTGGATTTACCACTTTCCAATACTTACAGTTGAGGATTTTTTTACGCTCACATGTCAGTTATGGTTGGCACACTACGAAAAACTAGTAGTGTGCCGTATTAACGTTATGGTAAAAATTAAAAGACAATAAATATGTCTGATTTTGATTTGAAGAATGGAATCAATGGGAAAGAGTCTAGGCCACTAAGAGAAAATTCAGTCTGTGTTAGAGCTTTGCCACCTTTTTCAATAGCTGATGCACGAATAGAATCCATAATGCAGTTCATCCTTCTTGGACCTCTGCAACAAGCATACAACACAAAAATCACTGACATTTTTCTTCCAAAATATAATACAAGTATCAGCTCTAGATTTTTCATGCAACATCAACCAACACCAAAAGTGATGGAATTGTGCCCAACAGAATTCTGGGGAACCGGAAGTTCTGGCTTAGGGCCGAAAGTTCTGGGTTCTAGAGCATCCGGAAGTTTTGGTTATAACCGGAAGTTCTGGGCCAGCCCTAGTTTCGGTTTCTGGAGGAGCTGGAAGTTTCAATTGGACCGGAAGTTCCGGGCCTGCCTAGACGAACTAGAAGTTCCGGTTAGACCGGAAGTTCCAGATCAAAATAAATTCGATACATAAGGTTATTTTTGGAAGTTCTGGTTAGAACCGGAAGTTCTGGTCCAGGCGAACAGATTAGATCTATTGGGCTTTAATACAGATTAAAGGCCCGTAATAGGGCACTATATAAAGAGAGGAAGGGCTAGCGCGAAAAGGCTGCTGCTTGACGTTGGTTTGACCAAATCCTTGCCGCCACCTCTCTCCTAGCTACACCGGTTGTAGCAATCTCTCCCCTAATCTCCCGCGCGGTACTAGCATATCGGTGAGAGGTGATCCCGTCCCTGTACATGTGGATACCGTAGAGTCACCGCTGCTACATCAGTGCTAATCTTCTCCCGTGGAGATTGCTAGGCTACGTCGACTTCGCAGCAGACGAACGGACGAAGCCAGGAGAAGTCGATGGAGGGCGCGCTTCATCGACTCTACTTCCGCTGCCCGAGCGCGTCTCGTGGCTTGAGGTAATGATCCATAATCCCATTACACGCATGGTTTCTAGGCTAACGGGGTAAATTTTTAAAATTAAACGCTAGCTTACCCTTCCCATAACCCAACAGTGGTATCAGAGCCTACGTGCGTAGTGTTCGATCTGGATCGATCACATATAGGTGATATGTGGTGGAAATAGATTGGATCTATTGTTTTTCGTTGGATTTTTCGGAAGTTTCGGGTGTGACCCAGAAGTTCCGGGCCGAAATAATTTTCGATACAGAATGTTATTTCTGGAAGTTTCGGTTGGACCGGAAGTTTTTGATAGAAATAAATTTCATACAGAAGGTTATTTTTGGAAGTTTCGGGTATGACCCGGAAGTTCTGGACCTAAATAAATTCGAGTCAAAAGGTTGATTTTGGAAGTTCCGGCCCTGAGCCAGAAGTTCCGGGTCCTTCGACCGGAAGTTCTGGGCTTCTGAGCCGGAAGTTCCGGGCTTGGTTCAGTCACGTCTAGATTCCGTCTAACTCGTTTTTACAGGGAATGTTGTGACTGGTGTGGCCTTGCAAATGTATAAGATACAAGCATGTAACTTTCATGGCCTGCGTGTCATGGTTAATTGCAGCCCAAAGCTGTTTAAATATTGTACGACTTGCGCATCGACATATGATGCTTCTTCTCATGTAATTAGTATGGTGCTATTAGGTGTAATAGACTAATACAAGTTTATGGAAGCCTGAAGCGTGATGACCCGAAGAACAGGAACCATGGAGATAGAGATCACAATGTGAAAAGAGCCACACTATGTCACAGTTAATATGATTAACTGTGATGTTTTCTTATGTTTTTGTCATACTATTCTTTCATGTTCTGTGTGCGGTAGGTATCGTTACCATGTTAGAATAGTTTCCCTCAGAAAATTAAGTATTGATGCTCTTTCTAATAGCTGCACCTACCAAGGTTCTCGATCATCGATGGTGGGTCTGCCAAAGCAGGGTGTCGTCTTTTATCTTGATCAGTTGGGGTGGATGTCGGACAACCACATGCATAGAGGTTTGCTTAACAAAGCTATCAAAACGGTTTTGGGCTTTGGGGCATGGAGTTGGGAGTCAGGCATTGGATGCTATCCCAACGAACAAGAGTCACATAGAGATGTGATTAGCAAAGTATTGCTTACCTATGTCACTAATCTTCTAGCAGTGATGCCAAAGCTCACTAGGAGTTAGATAAATATGGATCTTGTCCCATAATATATCATTAGAGGGAAAGCGATCATTTTATATATTGTGATACATCTTTTATTTGATAGAAGATCAACGTAGCATAGTGCTGAACCTTGCATTTTGTTATAGATCATGGCACCTACTGCTAAGAACACTTCTATTTTTAATCTGCGATCAATTCATGATATGGAAAAGCTTTCTGGAATAAACTTTATTGACTGGTATAGAAACATGAGAATTGTTCTCGAACAAGAGAAAAAGGAATATGTTCTAGAGGTCCCCTATCTTGATGAACTAGCTAATAATGTATCGGCAGCTGATCGGTAGGCTTATGAGAAGCACGCCAACGATTCACTCGATGCTAACTGTTTCATGTTTGCTAGTATGTCCTCTGAGTTTCGGAAGTAAGATGAGAACAGGGATGCCCATAATATGATTGTAGGACTTCAAGGCATGTTTGAGAACCACGCTCGGGCCGAGAGGTACGGTACCTCAAAGTCCTTGTTTGTGTATAGAACTGGACATTGGTAAAGGAACTGCAAGTTATACTTGGAAGAACTTAAGAAGAAGAAGGGAAGTGAGACTTCCGCTTCTACTTCAACTATAAATGTTATTGAAATTAATCTTGCTACACATCCAAACGATTCGTGGGTATTTGATATCGGATCAATGATTTATACTTACAAATCATTGTAAGAACTAAATAGGACAAGAAAGTGTGCAAGAGGCGAATTGGATGTTCACGTCGGCAATGGTGCAAAAGTTGCTGCATTGGCTGTCGGCGTCTATTCTTTGTCGCTACCCTCAGGATTAGTTTTGAAATTAAATAATTGCTATTTTATTCCCGCCTTAGACAGAAACATTATCTCTTCATCATGTTTAGAGAAAGATGGTTTTGAATTCGTAATAAAGAACAAGTGTTGTTCGATATTTTCGAATGGTATGCTCTATGGTGTTTGTCCATTATTGAATGACTTGTATATTCTGAATTTTGAGGATACACACGTTTATAACATTAATATAAAGAAAGCTCGACTAAATGATTTGAATCCTACCTATGTATGGCATTATCATTTGGGTCATATAAATGAGAAGCGTATGTAGAAGCTCTATAGAGATGGGCTTTTGAAGTCATTTGATTTTGAATCATTTGATATACGTGAGTCTTGTTTACTTGACAAGATGACTAAGGCGTCTTTCACTAGTCAAAGTGAGAGGGCAAATGAATTGTTGGCTATTGTACATACTGATGTATGTGTACCAATGAGTCCTACAGCCAGAGGTGAATTCTAGTACTTCATCACTTTTATCGATGACTTTAGTAGATATGGTTACATCTACTTAATGAGGCATAAGTCGGAATCTTTTGAAAAGTTCAAGGAGTTCTAGAATGAGGTACAAAATCATATAGGCAAAACAATTAAATTTCTATGATCGAATCGTGGAGGTGAATATTTGAGCCATGAGTTTAATGATCATCTGAAGCAGTGTGAAATTGTTCCACAGCTGACTCCACCTGGTACTCCTCAGTGGAATGGGGTGTCCGAGCGGAGGAACTGAACTTTGTTGGACATGGTCCGATCGATGATGAGTCAAACTGATCTTCCATTATCTTTTTGGGGATTCGCTTTAGAAACTGCTGCTTTCACGCTAAACAGAGTTCAATCTAAATCAGTAGAGAGGACACCATATGAGATTTGGACTGGGAAGCGTCCCGGGTTGTCTTTTCTAAAGATCTAGGGTTGTGAGGCCTATGAAAAGCGTTTGACGTCTGATAAGCTCACTCCCAAATCTGATAAATGCTTATTTGTGGGGTATCCTAGGAAAACCAAAGAATATTACTTCTATAACCAGAAAGAGGGCAAAATGTTTGTCGTCTGGAATGATGTCTTTCTTGAGAAAGAGTTTCTCTCAAAAGGGGTTAGTGGTAGCACGGTACAACTCGAAGAGGTTCGAGAACCACTAGAAAGTGTTTCAGCTCCTACTGAACCGTAACTCGACATGCAAGATATTGCAGAGCCTATTGTCGAGACACCAGCCCCACATCGGTCGGAGAGGTTGAGTCGTGCGCCCGAGCGGTTTGCGTTTTTAACCACTAGGCAGCGTGACGTATTATTGTTGAACAATGATGAACCTAAGACCTACTCGGAAGCGGTGATGGAACCAGACTCTGAGAAATGGCTTGGAGCCATAAGATCCGAGTTAGAATCCATGCGAGAGAATCAAGTTTAGAACTTGGTCGATCCACCTGATGGTGTAAAAACTATCGAGTGTAAATGGATTTTTAAGAAAAAGATAGACGTTGATAGAAATGTTCATATCTATAAGGCACGATTGGTAGTAAAAGGTTTCAGACAGATTCAAGGTGTTGATTATGATGAAACGTTTTTCCCGTCGCAATGCTAAAATCTATCCGGATCATCCTAGCAATTACCGCATTTTATAACTATGAGATATGACAAATAGATGTCAAGACGGTTTTTCTTAATGGAAACCTAAGTGAGGATGTGTACATGACAGCCTGAAGGTCTTGACGATCTAGAGAATGCTAGAAAAGTTTGCAAGCTGCAAAGGTCCATATATGGGCTGAAGCAGGCTTCTCGGAGTTGGAACCTTCGTTTTGATGAGGTAGTCAAAGGGTTTGACTTCATCAAGAACGAAGAAGAGCCTTATGTTTACAAGAAGTCTAGTGGGAGCTCACTTGTGTTTCTAGTCTTATATGTAGATGTCATATTATTGATCGGAAATTATATTCTTATGCTAAATGATGTCAAGTCTTCGTTGAGAAAGAGTTTCTCAATGAAAGATCTTGGAGAGGCAGCATATATCTTGGACATAAAGATCTATAGAGATAGATCGGGAAGGTTAATTGGATTAAGCCAAAGTATGTACACTGACAAGGTATTAAAACGGTTCAATATGCAGAATTCTAAGAAAGGTTTTCTGCCAATGTCACATGGTATTTCTCTCAGCAAGAGTCAGTGTCCTTCGACACCTGATGAGCTGGAGAAGATGTACATGCCCAGATGTTTCTTATGCTCTAAGTGTTACGAGCAGATATCAGTCAAACCCGGGTGAAAGTCACTGGGCGGTTGTAAAAAGTATCCTTAAGTACTTGAGAAGAACTGAGGATATGTTTCTGGTCTATGGAGGTGGGGAGAAGCTCGTTGTAAATGGTTACACCGATGCTAGCTTCCAAACCGACAAGGACGATTCGCGGTCACAGTCTGGATTTGTATTCTGCCTCAATGGAGGCGCAGTGAGTTAGATGAGTTTCAAGCAAGAAACAGTTGTAGATTCAACGATAGAAGTCGAGTATATTGCAGCTTCGGAAGCTATGAAGGAGGCAGTTTAGATCAGAAAGTTTGTTTCTGAGCTAGGTGTTGTCCCTGGTGCATCCAGTCCAGTGGACCTCTATTGTGATAATAGTGGTGCCATTGCGCAAGCCAAGGAGCCTAGGTCGCACCAGAAGTCCAAGCACATACTACAGCGCTATCACCTGATCCGTGAGATTTTAGATAGAGGTGATGTGAAGATGGAATTTACCCCTCCTAAATAACGGGAGAGACGTCTCTAGGCCCCTCGAGGTAGTCGGTTTAGAAAGTACATGGCCATGCCACTATGATCAAAGAGTTGATTATGATTGAATCCACTACTTGATCGAGTGAAGTGTTAAGCTATCAACAAGGGTGGCACGAATCTCGCCTTGAGTTTGACTGATGTCGTGTGGTAAAGGGATTGGTGCGTGAGTATATCAAGGTTCAGATAGTATGATTTTGACTTTGTATGCTTTCGAGGGTCAATATGTGCTGCTAGGTACCGCTATTGATCGGCAATTCGGAAAGAGTTTCCGGGTAGTGGCCGTTTGCATATGAACCTATCGGGTCACACGTTTAAGGGGATTGGATTTTAAAGCTTGCAAGAATTGGCTCTTGTGCAAGTGGGAGATTGATGGAATTGTACCCAAGAGAATTCTGGGGGAACCGGAAGTTCTGGCTGAGGGCCGAAAGTTCCGGGTTCTGGAGCATCCGGAAGTTCCGGTTGGACCGGAAATTCCGGGCCAGCCCCAGTTTCGGTTTTCTGGAGGAGCCGAAAGTTCCGGTTGGACCGGAAGTTCTGGGCCTACCTGGATGAACCGAATGTTCCGGTTAGACCAGAAGTTCCGGGTCGAAATAAATTCGATACAGAAGATTATTTTCGGAAGTTCCGGTCAGAATCGGAAGTTCCGGTCCAAGCGAACAGATTAGATCTATTGGGCTTTAATATAGATTAAAGGCCTGTGACAGGGCACTATATAAAGAGAGGAGGGGCTAGCACGAATGAGATTGTTGCCATTGCTGCTGGTTGTTGTTGCTATTGCTCCTGGTTGAGAGCCCTAGCCGCCACCTTTCGTCTCTCCTCGATTGCAAGTGTTGTGATCGATCTCACTGGATCTCGCGAGTGGTGCTAGCACGCCGGCGTGAGGTGATCCTATCCCCGGACGTGTGGATACCGTGGAGACACTACTTCAATAGTGGTGCTCGTCTTCTTCCTGTGGAGATCGTCGGGTCGTAGGATCGCATCGTCTTCATCGCCGGATCGCCAACGAACGAGAGGAGCAGTTCGAGGACGCGCTTCATCGTCTCTACTTCCGCTGCTCTAGCGCGTCTCGAGGCTCAAGGTAACGATCCATGATCCCATTACACGCATGGTTCCTAGGCTAACGGGATAAATTTTTGAAATTAAGCGCTAGCGTAGCCTCCCCATAACCCAACAGCTATGACTTCACATATGACTCCCATAACGCGCGCAGACCACCTTAAGACGCGCTTAGGCCGCCCAACACCACCTAGGACACACCTAGACCACCCAACGCCGCTCAACGCGCCTAGGCCACCTAGCGCTGCTTTGTCCGCCTAACTCCCCCTAACTTCGCCCAGCTCCACCTAGGTGGTTTTTCTCTTAATCCCATCATCTAGGCCAAAAGCGGCACAGATCACTACCACTCAACGTCTAGGCGGCGCCCAGGTGATCGCTTTTTTAAACACTGGATATAACTGTAATGCTAGGGGTAAATTATATTTCTAACATCTACTTATACATATTTTTCTATTAACTTATATTGTTTATGTATTAAAATAATATAAAACAAATATAATACTAGTAAAAAACGGATGCTAGATCGGTAAGCATAGTCTTATCAGTTCGATCACCGGTTTGATTTGTTTACCATAATCTATAATCTATGAGGTGTAGAAGATATTAACGATTGGAGGGAGTATTAACCTTTTGGCACAATAAGATATTTATCTCCTCACCGGCCAGACGGTGAAGCTCATGATCAAATAGATTGTGCAAGTGCGTAACAGATCTTGAGGCCACGCACTCCTTGCAAAGTCTTCCTCGCCGGCCGGCTCCGACAGCCACCGCCGGCGGTCCGCGCGATGTGCACCACACGTCGCCCCCTCTGACCGGCAGCAGCAGATATGGGCATATGGCTTCTTCCTGGAACAGCGCGGCTAGAGCTGCCACGCGCGGAAAACATGCACGCTGTCCGGATGGGATCGGCACGTACGTACTTATGCCGTCGCGTCGGCGTCGGCGTCGCCTCCCCACCGTGCCCATGTGGCCGGATTGGAACGCCGACGACGCAGCACTTGTCGCCATTCGCGCGCGCTCGTGGTCGCACTTGGTTTGCGGGTTGCCACTGCCGCAAGGAAGAAGAGGAAGGGAGAAGAAAAAAAGCTTGGATTTTTATGAACTTTCGCTCCCACTTCCGACCGGCCAGATGTACTTGGCTGCTTGTCCTTTTCCTTGCCGTTTCTTCCGCCTGCTGGATTCTGATGAAAATTTGAACAACGCTCGTCGTCAGTTTAATTTGCTTGCCCACTAGTTCGTCATTTTGAGATACAATGATCTAACTGTACAAACGAACTAGATCAAGCTAGGTTTGGCAAGTTCTGATCAAACTACTATCTGAGACGACTCCAAAAAGAGTTCTACCATCTGTCCACGGTCTACCAGCCAACCAAGAGGCGATGATGTATCGTGGTCGTATTGCTTTCTCCACGTAATACGTACAAAACAGGGTATAATTTCACGGCAAGCAACATGTACGTATCGGATACGTACAGAACACTGAAGAAGACGTGTACACCTCTGTTTGAATGTTCATAACGTGTTCCAATGCGTGTCCTGGTGTCCTCGTATATGCACTTATTATTATTTTTTTT
>KE373057.1:0-17492 GCA_000418225.1 Zizania latifolia
TCCAATGCAGGCTCTTACGCGGGA
Source organism: Zizania latifolia (assembly GCA_000418225.1). NCBI lineage: Eukaryota > Viridiplantae > Streptophyta > Magnoliopsida > Poales > Poaceae > Zizania > Zizania latifolia. The sequence continues at coordinate 25 of KE373057.1, forward strand.
CCCTGTGGCGTCAGCAACGGAACGTGTCGGCGGTGCCGGAGGAAAAAGAAGAGATGCGCCATGGTGCGGAGGCTGCAGGAGGCGTCGTGCCGCGCGGTGCGCGCCCTCTTCCACCGCCTCCTCGCATGCACCACCAGAGTCGACGTCGCCGACGGCGGCGAACCGCCGGCTCGCTGATCCACGAGGAAAGTGAGCTGCTGCATGCACGCGAGCTAGCCAGCTGCTGTACCTAAGCTCGTGTTACATTTTTTTTTTCGTGTGCTATATATATAACTAGTATAAATTGAATTTCTCTCGAGTTACAGAACAGTAGCCAGCAAGCAGTAATTTATCAGAGGATTTTTATTGACATTTTTAAATACCTTAATTTCTATAAAAATACTGCAAAATTCCTAAGTTTAAATTAAAATAATCCCTAAAGGTAAACTAGCAATGCATCGACACTACACGCGGTTGTATCAAATACCAATCAGCTGGTGACCACCGTAATTGTATTGCAATGTCAGTTATTTGTGCTGGTGTTATTGTATTTTCTCGCTTGTCATACGCTGCGTAATTTGCACGAATAATTACTTGTTCAATGATTTTATTTTTGTGATAAAAAGCTCGCCTTTCTCGAGGGGGGTAAAGAGGCTTGGCCCAGTCGGTTCTTCAGATGGGCTTGGAAATGCTAAGGTCTGTGGGCTCACATGGGAAATGCCTCTGCTGTGTCCTAAGGAAGACCATTAACAGAAGGAAACACATTAAAACTAAGTCTTTATAATATAAATTTTGAATGCTAAAAATAGGTTTTTGTCAATTATTTTGAATGGAATACTCTCTATTCAAAAAATATTTTTAATTCTTCAACTTTATTAAAAAACTTTATTTGTTATTCTGTATTCGTAAATCAAGAACGTTATGGGCTAAAGAGTGGAATCGGATAATGCCAGATTTCTGTCCAACCGAACAGCATCGAGCCCATCATAGGCGAAAACGTATTCAGCAATCTCTCCGGTCTGATTTAACACCAGAATGAAGCCGAGATGCATCTGAAAAAGATTGGCTGGCAATGCAAACAAATATGCCAATGCAAAGATGGGCGACCCGACATGAGCGAAGCCTATCAAATCGCTACTGTCATACCATTGGTATCTCTGCCCATCAATCAGCAATGCAAGCTTCCGTCTGACCTGACCATTAATTAACACAAGCTCATCAGACATCAGATCAGATCATCACATTCAAGCTGGAACAGCATCCACATCAAGTCTCCTGTACATGTGTTGATTAATTATGAGCTTAGTTCCTAGAGCAGCAACGGCAACAAATTGTTACTCGCTCTTTGATCATCGAACAAGGTTACGAGGAAGAGAGAAAAAAGAAAGTTATTGTTCGACTTGCTTGTGAACCGAACAAACACCACGCCTATATAAGTCCCACTCGCGGCATTTGCATACGAAAGCCAACGCAGCCATGCAATAATTATCTTCATGTAACCTGCCATGCAACCGTGTGCATCTAAAAAATTAGCCGTGCGTCTTATAATATAGCAATATATGATTATATTTGATATTTTATAGTACAATAAATCTAAACTGTTTAAATTTATTATACTATAAAATATCAGATCTAATCATAATTTGCTATATAATAGGAGTGGGACAGAGAGAGTATGTGAGAAGCCAGTAGAAGCTTCAAAGTCTTCACGGTAAGAATCTCTTAGATTGACATCATGTGACCACTGCGGTAATTTAACGATCCTCCTCATAGCTTCAACATCTCGTTCTATCCATTCCTCCACCGCCTATGCCTTCATCTACCTGTTTTTTCGTCTATATCCTCTATTACAGTTGTTAGATTACCGCAATGATTACGAGACGTGACATGAATCTAAAATGGTTTTTATCATAGGACTTTAAGGACTTATTTGATATCACATATCATAGCCCATCTATATTAAATGGATCGAAAATTCTGGCAACTAAATAAAACATAAAACAGTTTTTTTTCGCATCCCATCCTAGTCTGTTTTTGAGCGAGTACTGGTATAAATAATGTGCGACTGTGTGTTGTGGCCGTAGTACTTGCTGGTACCACACCTGCACTAACACTGGAGCTGGAGCAGCTCTAGTTTACTTTGTTGGACCAAATCCATCTGACCGATGCAATTAAGCTCTGCAACTCGAGCTAATTCGACAACGATCTGATTAATCTAGTCTCGATTATTCGAGCTGTTGGTTTCACTCCAAGCAGAAGCTCTCAACTGCAACGCTGTTATGCCTGCTAAAACAGCTGGCCTGCCTGCGGCTAAACTGACACCAAGTACTAGCCCACTCTTCTTCAATCAATTATTTACATGCAAAATGACTACTACCTGCTTCCCTCAACAAATTTTTGAAATAAAATTGATAAATTACATTTTTGTTACTTTTCCTATGGAAAAACTGTTAGATAAATTACACCATTTAGAATTTTAAAATATGTGCCACACGACATAATATGCACGAATAATCCACTAGTAAGCACGTTTGAACTTATTACTACTCGATTTTATGTTTATTTTGTCAATGCAAATTGGATTTGGATTGGAAGGTACGTTTTTTTTTTGAAAGATTAAGACGTTGAGAAGAAGGCGTAGTTAGCAATTACTAGCAGTCGCTCCTCGCTGACAACAACCAGTGTCCGTACAAGTTGACAGCAACTTAGGAAGCTCACAGGAAGGAGCTGCACGGAGACAGCGTCGTATTAACCAAAGAATTCACTGACGATCACATCCATGTTTAGCATCTTAAGTCACCGAATTAATTTAATCAGATAACCAGATCAAGCTAAGCTGTCTCTTTTGATCATAGACAGGAGAGTAATTACAATACTATAGCTACGTACCATGCATGACACCAACCGTTAGATTTAGAGGTTTGTTTGTTTGGCGGGTTCTCTAAATCTAAAATATATTTAGAGCTATGTAGCTGAGAAAAATTACCTTTATTATTCTATTTTCTAAAGTAAAATCCACATGTTTATTTTTAAAAAATTAAAAATCCCGCTAAAGCTCATGAGCAAGGATCTAGGAGAGCTACAGTTTTGGCGAACAGACGCTCAATAGTTGCATCTATGTGTTTGCCTTTAGTTAATTTATATAGATGTGCATAATGGAAATCAGATCTATCTTAATTACTTCCATCACCTTTGCTAACTTTGCTTCCATCTATGCTCGATCATGTTACGTGACATCCAGCCTAATATGAATTGATCACATACAAGCGTGTATGGTGGATAATACCACCTTACTAGTTGAGCAAGAGTGGTACCAACATATAAACCCACATATTCTAACCATAGCACCTCCGAGTTAACCATTTTATACGAAGCGAGGATAAAAATGTAGGTAGGGTGCTCTATGTATATAAAGCTAGGGTGTGATATCCTTTGAGGATGGGTGTATGTGATGGAGGAAGTATATTTTGAGACAGATAGAGTATTTCAAAATGTCGTGCTCAAATTCAACAAACGGTGTCGAGTGAGGAAATTCCTTCTGTATCATGCTTACTCTGTTTTATATTATAAGTTATTTAATTTTTTAAAATCAAACTTATCTAATTTTGACTAAATTCAAAAATATTAACATTTACAATATATAATAAATATCATATTAGATATATATTATGGTAAATTAAATGTTATAGCAATTAGTATATATTTATATAAAATTGATTAAAGTTAAAAAAAGTTGACTTATAAAAAATATAACATTAACAACCTTCCAAAAGCACACTTATTCAGGACAATAGCAAGCCTCACTATTCAAGTTAGATTCTTATTTTGCTATTCACTCTAATGTCCTTCTTAAATATGGCTTGCTATCTATTTTTATTTAATTCATCTATATTTTATTAATATATTTTAACTATCAATGACTATATTTTTAGACTATAGTTGCTACAAAATAGAATAGCAAGAGGATGAGAAGTTTTTGTGACTTGCTAGAAGAAAGAAGTCTGAGGAGAAGAATGAAAAACCACCTAAAATAACAAGCCAAATAACAAGGACAATAAAACTATTTTTAGGCCATACTTACTATAAAATAGAGTGGCAAGTGGGATAGAGACACGATGAAGATGCTCTTATATTGATACTCTTGCTGCTATATATATGTGTGTGTGTGACGTTTCTGTGAAATTTCACGTGAAAGCTATATATTGCTGGAATGATGTTGGACAAGCATGTACTTAAAAGTACTTTTTTTCTAAAGCGAACACCGATAGAAGAACAACACTAAAGCAATCAAATTTGGGTTCTTGGCACAACTTGTTACTCAAGTACATCAACGAATCTTCTCTTCGATCTGTGTGCTTTGACAAGGATTGACGGCGTCCAAATGTCCAATTATCCAAAAGATGAAAAGAACTTGCCTCAGCTGTTCATCACCCTCAGATATTTTTAACGGTTTTTTAGATGTTATCATAATAAGTTGATATCATATATTCAGCCGTTAATTAACACTAGAAGTATGCCGGTATCTCTTCAAGAATGTTTAAAATCTCTAGTATAAATGATTAATAATTTTGGCCAACTATCTATCTCATCACAAATATTTTTGCACGGCTGTATTTTAGTTTAGTTTAACTCTTTTTAAATATAAATCATTTTAGAATTTTTTTATATAAGTCATTTTAGTTTTTTTTAAATATTTCTCAAATATAAATTGTTTAGAAATTTTAGTCACTTTTTTTATCTTTTATTTCATATTTACTTTTAACGAATAAATATTATCACACTCACAAACAAATAACTCATATTTTATAAAACAGAATAAACAAGATGCAATAAAGTCATTTGAGTTGATTTTTTAATTATGATGTACAATTTCAAAATAATTTAGAGGGAGTATTAAAGTGACAAAGTTGAGAACAAGTTTGTTAGTACTAATGATCCATAATTTGTGTACAAGGCCAAAATGGTTACGATCATTGGGTAAATAAAGCTTGTGTCATCTTCCAATTGGATCAGCAAATAATGAACTCCAGTAAGCTAATTTAACACGCTTTGATAGAATCGGGTGAACCCTTCGGAACTTTCCAGGAAGCAGCAACTAAGACATTAATAATATATACCCTATTAATTTTATAGAGCACACCTGATTGTGATGATATATATGATTGATATTGGGTTAATTCCATTTTAAGTTTATGTATTCTCTGATCTTAATAACCTTTATATATTAAGGTGTCACTAGCTAGATAACGAAAAAAACAATACTAGTAATATAATAATACAGAACTAAAAAACTATATATATTAGGATTAGAAAGTATTCATATACTAGGGCTCTGACAATATAAAAAATTCATCACAGATAATTAAAGAATATAATAGAACTCACAGATAATTTAATTTAAAGATAGAAACTTTTCTAAACCGACTGCGACACTACACTTGCTATTTCTAAATTAGGTTTACTGCAGCGTCGCAGGTAAACAATATCATAACGTGCAGCCATAACATGTGATTTGGGAATCGGTAAAGCAAGATTAGTGGTGGTTAGGAGAGTACCTAGTTTTGAAAATTAATTAAGCTCGTGCTTCTTCCGGTTAATTACCCAGTTGGCGCAGTCCTAAACGTGTGGTTTTTAAGAATCATCCTAGGTAGAATTTTTACTTGTTTACTTAGTAATAATGAAAAGAGAGTTAGGCAAAAAATTAATACTAATCTTAATTTCTGAAGTTCAAACCGAACAAAGTGGGCACCCAAACTATTTTATGAGACTTCTTAAATAGGTAAGAGATATAATTAATCTTAGCATTAGTTAGAAAAAAAAATAAGATGAGATATTATCTCCTAGGAGATAAGACATCGATTTCTTTTAACCGTGGCTGTTAGATTAGGTTAATCTATTATCTCATAAAAGGTAAGACGTCGATTTCTTTTAATCGTGACCGTTGGATCTATAAAAATAAACTATCCTTATTATTTCTTCTATGTATCTTAAAATTTGTCTTTTATGATATTATATTGTGTCATGAAAAATACTTTGATAATGTTACAACAGTTTAGCATTCACAAATATATTACGACATCTTATTCTTAATTCTTATTTTAGATTTGTATATAAGAATTAAGAAATTAACTTCAATAATTTTATTGTCTTTAAATTATTCTACTTTAGAAGAGGTGCACTGGTTATTTATAAAATGGATAGCATTTATTTCATAAGGACAAATAAGTAAAAATGTATAAAATTGTAAAATAACTTTTATATTTAAGAAAGAATTGAAAAGATAAAAGGGAGGGAGTACAGTATAAGGTGGCAGTAGGCAGTAAAGCTGTGACTTGAATCACCAACGACAATTTCACATAATTAACTACTATATTTCCATAGCTGCTAGTTGTCCATGCAGATACGTTGCTAGATTACCAATAACTAATTGCTTTGACGATGCTTGTTTAAGAAAGGATTAGTCCATGCAGATTGTATAAGATTGCAATATCGTTGAGTAGAACAAAAGCAACCAAAGGAATGTCACAATCGTTGATGCGTGCTTGTAAGTTGCAACTAGCAAGCCAAATTCACCAAACTAAATGCACGGATCCAACTACCAAGACGATCGAGCACTCATCCAAAATCAAAACAAAAAAAGTAAACGTACGTAACAGTGATAGACAGCGAAAACTATGCAAAATTCAGCTAGTGTAAAGGAATTAATATGGAGGGAAAACTCAAGATGAGGTCTGAAATCCATCTCATGAATCATGAACTAGACCAGCTACTAGTAAAATAGTTAAGATATCGAGCAAATAATCGTTGAGGAAAAAAACAACCATGATGGTTGGTTCAGTCTTGTGGCAACTGGCGACATGGATAGTTTTGATCTGTCAGAAGAAGACATGCAAACGCAAGCAAGCATCGACTTTACACGCCTATCTGTCCATCTAAGGCCGGTTTGACATTAATGATAGATCATCTAAACTCTTCGATAAAATAGTTTAAAAGAACATGACAAAATTTTTAGAGAAATTGTACAAGTTTGAAATATGTAATCCCATAGTTGTCCTTTTAGTTGAAAAGAAGAGGGCTACACGGTTTACTCCCCGGTCGTCTTGTTGCGTCCAGTCTCTAGACGACGTGCGAAGCATGGACTAGTTGTGAGACTTGTGCAAGAAACAAACTGAGATGCAGACACAAAAAGATGTAACCAGCAGTGGTTTCAAAGTCCATCTGGCCCTTTCTTTGTCTATCTAGCTATCAATCAATCTCTCTCTCTCTCTCTCTCTCTCTCTCTCTCTTCGAAGAAATTTTGGAGATTATTTGGAGGCATGGTAAGTGCAGCATGTTGATTCTTCGTCGAAAAAATGTGAGAGAATTTTGTGCCTGCTGCATTGTCGGGGACAAGTCAAATGTGCAAAAGTTGCAGATAACGACTTCCTCCCAAATGTTATGCAAATTTTCTTCTCTATTTGAAGAGCTGTTTGCATTCCTTCATATATACAGATATTTGGGTGTCGTTTGATATGTCTTCATATTCTAATACTGTTGATTATGATTTCTGATTCTCACTAAAAGTGGCGAATCAATTTGGTTATAAAACCGTCTGATTGAATGACTAGATTTTAATTCTCGTAAGAAAAGATTATGGTCTAAAATAACTATTATACATTGTTATGTTCGGCTATTTCCGCTTCTACCATATCCTTAGCTTAGGGTTACAAACCATATGAATAAAAATAAACAAATAATATAAACTATGAATAATACTACTTATATTGTATTATGCGCTAGTATACTTCAATCATATATAAATATTACTATATTCCTCAGAATTTCTATGTGTATTCTAATTTTTTGTTAGCTCGATTCTCGTGGGAAAGAAGATTTTATCTTATTCTCCCACATTACAGAGGAGATTTAATTATTCTAAATTCTAGCATAAATCACTTATATGCTTATATGTTTGTTAAGGATTCTAGAGATTCTATGTAAAATCAAATTCAAGAATCCCTGCTAAAAGAGGCCTTGAGGCCTTGATCGATAACCATGATGTTTAATTAGCCAAATTGGCAAAATCTCTGTTGTGAAAAATTTCAAACTGAATTGTCCGACAGATGCATTTTAAAATTCAGAGAACATACCATGTTATAGACTTTTCATTGTGAGATAAAATATTGCAATAGACACTTGTTTTAACATACAGATAACATCAACATGTTACAAAGTTTTTATTAGCATCTTCAAAAAATAATCAAGCTTCTAACCATAGTTTGTCATCACTTGTCCAAGTTGCAACTATTCTCACATAGTAGTAGTATTATTATAATATAACAACGCGAGCATATCTTACATAGCTTGAAGAAGACGTACTGAAATACTTATTATATTGGCAAATCCAAGTTCTTTTGCGTCAAGAAAAGTTTTCCTCCAATAATTCGAAGCAGGTAACATTCTCATTCATAATGTCACCACTAATTAATTAAGCACAGAAAGCTCTGACTTTGCTAGCTGCATATATTGTTAATGTAAATTAACTTTAACAAACCATACAGGAAATTTGTGCTTGTGCCAAAAAAGAGAGAAAAGAACCCTCCAATTAATTATATAAGTCATTTTATACTTCTCAAATATTTTACAAATATATATCGTTTTAGAAGTGGACAGATGCACTATTTAATCATTTATATTTTATTTAAATCTTTGTGGACTAATTTCTGAGTTAGTCTTAAAGTGGGTATATATAGCCAATAAAAAATAAAAAATATTGATTTCTTTTTTCACCTTATTGATAAGAAACTCCTTGGCTCTATATCTACCATTATCAAATAAATACTACTCTCTTCTAAGTAAACAATATAAAATAAATAAGAGATAATACATTCATTTTTATGTTTTTAAAATTATTGGTTACAGGTCCAAATTACAGGGAGTACACACGAGGCACAATTATTTGGGTAGCACATATTGCACGTGGCAAGCACCGATTGGCCGAGAGGAGGAAACGGGAAATAGGAATTCTCCGTGCGGCCTTTCCGTGCACACTCCAACAAGATGGTGCTGGTGCCCCTTTGTTTTTTATGTGGGCCCCACATGGGAATCCTAGTGGTGGGGCCCACAGGACAGGTAAAGCGAGCTAGCGTGGGACAGGTCAGCTGGTCAGGAAGGCAACAACTCTTGGGTCAATTCCGGAGCGTGGACGTGTGATTACAACGGCTGCTCACGTTCGACAAAGACGTCAGCTGAGCAGAGCAGGGGAGGAAGACGGATCGAAGCAGTTTCGAATTCCGTTTATATTAAGCGAGTCCAACACATAAAAAAAAAAGCCTCAACCACTTGGGTATATTCGCCTAATCTCCACGCTTTGGTGCCAGATCAGATCAGATGATCTAAGGCCTTTTTAGAGTTTGACAAGCGTATTTATGAAAAATATTTTTTAACTTTTTAGTTCTTATTTATATTTAGATTATATAGTTATTGAGTTTTATAATCTAAATCAAAAATCTAACTACTCCCAAACAGTTTTTAAAGTAATTTTAACCAATAACGTCTATATGTGGTGTCTCTCTATCTCTTTTATTTATATTTTATCTCTCTAATTGATAGTTTTTAAATAAATTTGTATTTAATCACATATTTTCTCCCTCTTAGTACTCTTTTTCTTCCTTGGATATTATAGAGCTGTCTCGTATAAGACATTTTTTCTTTTTCTTAACTCAATATATCATTTGTCACATCAATTTTTAATATGATAATTTAATTAATGCTAAAAATTATAGAGCTGTCTCGTATAAGACATTTTTTCTTTTTCTTAACTTAATATATCATTTGTCACATCAATTTTTAATATGATAATTTAATTAATGCTAAAAAATTATCAGGCCATCTTTAACGATGCAAATACGGCAGTACCGATGATTCTTTGGTTTCTCGCTACCATCCAGACGCCAGTCTGACTATAGTTATTTTCTTTTGCAAATTTGCATGACTAAAAGTTTTCTCTTTCAAACAGAAATTCAATGAAAATCTGGGTGCAGACACCAACCGCAATCCAGCCCATGGTTGAATGAATGGATCATTGATAATATGATGTCACTGGAAATGAGTGGACGGATAGAAGAGAGATTTGATGTATATATTTTTTTATAAAAATTAAGAATTTAACTTTTACATCTCATGATAGTCAAATACTATCGTATCAATGATATGCGCATGAAGAGAATAAATCTTCAGTTTCTTTTAAACGAAACCGAATGATATAGGATAATTTTTTTCATTATGGAAAAAGAAGGCAATGCAATGTAATGGCTTTCTTGTTGTGACAGCAGGGGAAATGGAGAGAGAGAGAGAGAGCGCGAGCGGTTGAGAGTGGCCGCATCACCAGGCACCAGCAACACGTAGCAGTCGCCGCCCGCGAAGCTTCCTCCCACCTTCCTCCTCCTCTTTTCAACTCTATCTCTTTCCTCTTCTCAGTTCTCTCTCTCCTCCGAGAAGTAGAAGTAGAAGCATTGGCAGCGCGCATGCCATTCACACCTCCCCACCACCCGTAGCCGCCGGGCACCAACCACCCGCTCCACTCGACTCGACTCGAGTCTCGTCTTCTTCTCCGGCTCCGTCCGTTCTCTCGTCGCCGGCCGAGTCGTCCTCGTCCCCTTCCGGAGAATTCCGCCCGCGCGTCCCGTACCCGCATTGGCGCAGGAGACAGCGGCGCGGCCCCGATCGAGTGCCGCCTCCGCACGCGTGAACGGCGCACCGGGCGGGCGGGGGCTCGACAAATTGAGAAAAGATAGCGTCTTTCACGCGGCTTTCCTTGGATATATTTGTCTATAAGTAATAGTTGCCAATCAAGTTCGCAAAGATCGCGGCTTGGAACTGAATTATTCTGCATTGCGCACGGGCTCCTGGTGAGGTGAGGATGGGCGAGGCCGGCCAGGACGCGCCGCCGCCGGAGAAGGAGGTGGACATGTTCCCGGCCTGGGCGCGCACCGTCGAGGACTGCGAGGAGCGGTTTGATGTCTCCGCCGCGCGGGGGCTCTCCTCCACGGAGGCGGCGGCGCGGCTGCGGGCACACGGCCCCAACGAGCTCGCCGAGCACCCGGGCCCCACGATGCTCCAGCTCATCGCGCAGCAGTTCGACGACACCCTCGTCCGCATCCTCCTCGCCGCCGCCGCCGTCTCCTTCCTGCTCGCGCTCTCTTCGTCCGCGGGGGCTCTCACCCTGTCCGCCTTCGTCGAGCCGCTCGTCATCTTCCTCATCCTCGTCGTCAACGCCGCCGTCGGCGTCTGGCAGGAGACCAACGCCGAGAAGGCGCTCGAGGCGCTCCGCGAGATCCAGTCCGATCACGCCGCCGTCCTCCGCGACGGCAAGTGGCTCCCCAGCCTCCCCGCGCGGGACCTCGTGCCGGGGGACATCGTCCAGCTCCGCGTTGGGGACAAGGTCCCCGCCGACATGCGCGTCCTCCGCCTCGTCACCTCCACGCTCCGCGTCGAGCAGGGCTCCCTCACCGGCGAGACCGCCTCCGTCAACAAGACCGCGCACGCCGTGCCCACCGAGGACGCCGACATCCAGGCCAAGGAGTGCATGGTGTTCGCCGGCACCACCATCGTCAACGGCAGCGCCGTCTGCCTCGTCGTGCACACCGGGATGGCCACGGAGATCGGCAAAATCCACGCGCAGATCCACGAGGCGTCGCAGGAAGACGACGACACCCCGCTCAAGAAGAAGCTCAATGAGTTCGGCGAGGCGCTCACCAAGATCATCGGCCTCATATGCGCTTTGGTGTGGCTGATCAATGTCAAGTACTTCTTGACATTCGAGCTCGATGGTTGGGTGCCACGGAACATTTGCTTCTCGTTCGAGAAGTGCACATACTACTTCGAGATCGCCGTGGCGCTCGCCGTCGCCGCCATACCCGAAGGTCTGCCTGCCGTGATCACCACGTGCCTTGCACTTGGAACAAGGAAGATGGCCGCTAAGAATGCGCTTGTGAGGAAGCTGCCGAGTGTGGAGACCTTGGGCTGCACCACCGTGATTTGCTCCGACAAGACCGGGACACTCACCACAAACCAGATGTCAGTGGCGAAACTTGTCGCGATCGGTGACGCTGTAGGGAAAGTTAGGAGCTTTAAGGTGGATGGTACGACGTACGATCCCCGGGACGGTGTAATTCACGATTGGCCTTCAGGGAGGATGGATGCAAACCTTCAGACGATTGCAAAGGTTTCTGCTGTGTGCAATGATGCCAGTGTGGCATATTCTTTGCATCAGTATACTGCAACGGGGATGCCGACTGAGGCAGCTTTAAAGGTAAGAATTGGTAAACTGCATGGTTTTCTTGTTCTGTTAAATACTCCAGTTTTTGGATCCAAGAGTATGGTGCATAGTTTGTTAATCCACCACTATACATTTTTCAATTATGATTTGGGCAGTCTAGGGACAGCGCCTACTGAAAGTAATGTTCTGGCATGTGGCCAAATTCAGACAATATTACCTTGATGTTAGGAAACATTCTGTTGTTAAGCCCTGATACAACTTTTTATTTGTTTTTCTTGTAGGTCCTTGTTGAGAAGATGGGACTACCTGAAGGAAAGAATGGATTGTCCTTGGATCCATCTGAGACATTAGGTAAGCAAGAAATGCCTTTTGGGCTTAGCTTAGTATGGTCTATCATTTCCATCTATGTGCTTATCAATTAAGATATGCTTCTAATCATGTACTGAGTGGATTATGAGATTGCTTGCTGACAGGCTGCTGCCGATGGTGGAGCAATGTTGCCAAAAGGATTGCTACTCTTGAGTTTGACCGTACGAGGAAATCAATGGGAGTGATTGTCAAGTCCAAATCAGGAAGCAATGCTCTACTTGTGAAGGTGTTAATTCTTTTTTTTGCTATATAGTCATTTCTTACTGATCGGCTGGACATGTAGAGTTCACTTTATTTTTCATTTTTTTTGTAAGTGGCATTCTCAAAGTGCCTGGTTTTGTGTTCTTAATGGCAGGGAGCTGTTGAAACCTTGTTGGAGAGGAGTAGCCACATACAGCTACAGGATGGTTCAATTGTGCCATTAGATGGGAAATCGAGGAAAGCTATTTTGGAAAGCCTCCATGAGATGTCAATTAAAGCTCTGCGCTGCCTTGGTTTTGCATACAAAGAGGATCTAGCGGAATTTGCAACATACGATGGCGAAAACCACACTGCTCACAGGCTTTTGCTGGATCCAGCAAATTATGCAGCGATTGAGACCAACCTAATATTCACCGGTCTTGTTGGTCTAAGGGTAAGCACAGTGTAAATGGAAGAAACTTTATTGCATTGCACCTATGTGAAACTCAAATACAAGGCCTAAATAAAATGTATTCAACTAGGACATAGCCAAAAAATAGAGAAAATGAAAGTCTTACTCCTATTGATGTTTTGAATGACAGGACCCTCCAAGGGAAGAGGTATTCGATGCTATTGAAGATTGCAGAGCTGCAGGCATCCATGTTATGGTGATAACAGGAGACAACAAAGAAACTGCTGAAGCAATATGCCGTGAAATAGGTGTGTTTTCACCTGATGAGGACATTACCTTAAAGAGCCTTACAGGAAAGGAGTTCATGGCACTCGAGGACAAGAAGACACTGCTGCGAAGGAAAGGTGGCCTTCTGTTCTCTAGGGCTGAGCCTAGGCACAAACAAGAGATTGTGAGATTGCTGAAAGAAGATGGTGAAGTTGTCGCTATGACTGGAGATGGAGTTAACGATGCACCTGCTCTAAAGCTGGCTGACATTGGGGTAGCAATGGGTATTACAGGCACTGAGGTATTTTCTTATTCGATTTCAATTACTGCTTTATTTCTTTAATTTCCTGTGCATAGAAATACTGGCCATTGATTTTTTTTTGCATCATTTAAGGCTTTGTACTTTTTTGACACTGTTTGTGTTTGTTGATTGGATGAGCATTGATTATCTAGAAATGAAGTTAGTGCTTCTAAAGTCCACAAAAGAAAAAAATGACTGATGTGTCTGCAGCATGATGTTCTGTCCAGTTTATAAATTTGAAGTGGTATCTAACTCATCTTCTTTTCATTTTTCAGGTTGCCAAAGAGGCCTCTGACATGGTACTAGCTGATGACAATTTTAGTACCATAGTTGCTGCAGTCGGTGAAGGAAGATCAATTTACAACAACATGAAAGCTTTCATCAGGTTTGTGATCTCAGAGCATGTTTTGATTGTTCTCACTTTTTACTTGTATTCATTATAGCCCCTGCCACCACTTGCTTTTATCTCTTCTATTTTGGGAGAGAAAAACACTAATGTTACAGAATAGTTTATAAAGTTGTTAATCCTGTACGCACACTGACTACATGATTTCAATCACATCCTCATTTCATCTACATTTGCATCGCATAGTTGGGTAAGATTTCAGATTTTGTGTCCATTCTGAGGATTCTCACTGTCTTTCTTCACTGCTGCAGATACATGATTTCCTCAAATATTGGTGAAGTTGCCTCAATTTTCCTAACTTCTGCTCTGGGAATTCCTGAGGGGTTGATACCTGTCCAACTTCTATGGGTGAATCTCGTCACCGACGGACCCCCTGCAACTGCATTAGGCTTCAACCCACCTGACAAAGACATCATGAAGAAACCACCTAGAAGGAGCGATGACTCACTGATTACTCCCTGGATTTTGTTCCGTTACCTGGTAATGATCTCTCTGGTTTTTTATCAGTTAGGACTTGAGACTCGTCTCCTTGGCCTTGCATTTTGAAGATGTTTCTCATGAGCTATATACCTTACTCACAGGTCATTGGTCTTTATGTGGGGATTGCTACTGTGGGCATCTTTGTCATATGGTACACTCATGGATCTTTCATGGGCATTGACCTCACTGGAGATGGTCACACCCTTGTCAGCTACTCACAGCTTTCAAACTGGGGCCAGTGCTCTACTTGGGACAAATTCACAGTTGCACCTTTCACTGCTGGAGCTAGAACATTCACCTTCGACGATCCCTGCGAGTACTTCCACGGTGGCAAAGTGAAGGCGACGACTCTCTCGCTGTCTGTCCTGGTGGCAATTGAGATGTTCAACTCACTCAACGCCCTCTCTGAAGACACTAGCCTCCTCAGGATGCCTCCTTGGGTCAACCCATGGCTGCTCCTCGCCATGTCGGTCTCGTTCGGGCTTCACTTCTTGATCCTCTACGTGCCGTTCCTCGCAAAAGTGTTTGGCATCGTGCCGCTCAGCCTGAATGAGTGGCTGCTGGTGTTGCTTGTTGCACTCCCGGTGGTGCTCATCGACGAGGTTCTGAAGTTTGTGGGCAGGTGCACAAGCCCAACAGGCCCCAAGAGGAGATCAAAGAAGCAGAAGGGCGAGTAAATGCTAACAGTGATTCGGATTCCTCTATAACTAAACCAATCAATTTGTTCTGATCATGTAACAATGATCACCAGATGTTTACCCAGTAGAAATATGTCCAACACAAGAAAGTTCAGGAGAGATTTCTCAAACAGGTCATCGCCCTTTGGAAAGATGATAGCTTTGATGTTCTTTCATTCCTTGTCCTAATGGAATACCGAGGTCACAGCAAACCAGCAGCCTTGTTCTGTTGACAATATTTTGTTTTTGTGAATTATACCTAGATAAAAAGTTTTAGATCAAATATTATGTCCTAGATCTGATTATACATATCTGCCTACTGTTATTATGCTTCTGCTGAAGTGCTGATGTGGTTTCTGCTGTTATGTTGTAAGTTAATTTAGGTGAATTGTCCCTATATTCTATATGTGTATTATAGTAGGGACTATCTATACAGGTTTTGATCAAATCAGATTACCACAACAAAAGATCATTAATTAATAAGACAAGGCCCAAGTGATTATGCTTTGTCTAATCTTTTCTCGGTTTATCACTGTTAGCAGCAGTAATCCACATGAATCTCGGACCATAGCAGACGAATAAATGCCCACAAAGCCTATTCACTAATATAGGACTAAGGTACAACCTGTTATGTTCTATACTTATATATCTCCTTTTTGTCTACTAATTACCATTTTTACTAGTTAGTAATTATCCCTCAAAAAACAGAGTGGTTTAGTTTCAAAAATAGAGAGTAGTTACTACTAATTTAACTCCATAAAGAATAAGGATAGCCATCTGTGATCATCGATATGACAGGCCATACGACACTAATGACAATAGAAAAAGGTGCATTAGATTACACAAGAACACTCCCTGGCGTCTCTAGCTACATATCATCACTCTTCAATAGTCCAACAAATGATGTTCGTTCAGAAAAAAAGAGAGGAAGCAATAGTAGTACAAATGATGGATTTTTTCTTGCTTTGGTATCTTCTTCTTGTCCTCATGATCCTCTGTTAATATCACCAAGGGATTAGGGATTAGGCTAGCCTTATGAATGTGCATGAAATCATTACTTTTACGATCTATTAAACACTTTTTTCTAAACTAATATCTACTCATTTCTTACACAAGAATTAAGAAGTCAACTCAAATGATTTTTTTATCTCATATTTAATCAGTTTTGAAAAATATGATTTGTTTATTTATGAAAGAGATATTATTTATTTGACAAAGATTAACATGAAAGAAATGATTTATTTATTTATTTATGAGAGGGGTAGTATTTGTTTGACAAAAACATAAAAGAAAAGATGAAAAAATACATAAAAGTTCTAAAACCAGAAAAACTTATAATTAGAAAATAATTGAAAAGACCAAAACAACTTACATAAAGGTCGTGCATTGTTATTTTGTGGAGAGGCCGGAAATTATACTTCCATTGACTAATAAAAATGGTATCCTTTGGATGCAGCAACGTTGCAAGAGTTTTACATGAATTAATTCAAGCAGCACAAAAAAATCTCCAAATTTTCGTTCTAGTAGTGATGCCAAACTCTATTTGGATTACGTAGGACAATGTGGGTTTCATTCTTAAGTTTCATCTGCATCTCACTTAACTTTGCTTAAGTACCACTATTTATATAGTAGATTTCACCACTACTACAGAACGCGTCATTAGTACCGGTTGTAAACCCTCTTTGATCCCGATTTTTGATCCAGTACTGTCTATCCGAAATTAAAAGTGTGTCACATTAGTACCGGTTATTCAACCGACACTAATACACTCATCTAGTCCCTGGTGAAGAACCCAACCGAGACTAATTCTCTATGCATTAGTACTGACTGAGACGCACAACCGGTACTAAAATCCATAACTTTAGTGTCGGCTTGACTTCTCAACCGGTACTAAATACACGGTTTTTTAATTATTTTCTATTGTAATCTTAGTTAACTAGTAAAGATTAACATTATCTTAATTTTAATTATTTACGCTAAATTCTGGTATGTTGATAGATAACTGGTAAAGTCTAATTTATTATTTTTGTCTGATGTAGACAGGTAAAATTTAATTTAATTTTCGCAGTTTTTTCTTGTAATTTGCATCGTACGTAATTTTTTTGTTTTACTTCACACGGCAAAAGAAGAGAACATAG
>KE373057.1:63269-79183 GCA_000418225.1 Zizania latifolia
TCGAGTTCCACAGCGCGGCCGCCGGAAAGCACAGGGACGCCGCCTTCGCGTCGCCGGCGGACGAGCTGTTCTACAAGGGCAACCTCCTGCCCCTCCACCTGCCGCCACGGCTGCAGCTCGTGCAGAAACTGCTCCAGGAGCAGCAGGTGCAGGTGCAGGGGATCAAGAAGGCGCCCATTGCGGCGGCGGCTGCTCGCTCGGATGCGGAGGTAGAAGACGACATTGATATAAGCAAGGTGTGCGCCAAAAAGTACTCGTGGTCCAAGAGGTTGAAGCTGATGAAGAGGTGGACGTCGAGGGAGTACATCAAGTCCCTCTTCTTGACCAAACCATGCGACATTGGCGTCGGCCTCGGCGTCGTCGGCAATGGCGGCGGCGGCGGCGGCGGGGAGAGCGTGCTGGATCAAGAAGAGCTCTGCGGCCACCGCAAGTCTTTCTCCGGCATCATCCGGCGGGTGCGGCTGGTGGCGACGAAGGTGGCGTCGGTGCCGGGGACCTCGCCGCTGTGCTCGACCTCCACCTCGTCGTCGTCCACGCCATCCTGCGGCAACGCGAGCGGGTTCTTCCGGGCGCCGGCGTCGGTGCTAAAGCGGAGCAGCAGCGCCGGGTCGGAGGAGGGCGCCATCCAGGGCGCCATTGCCCACTGCAAGAGGTCGCAGCAATCGCAGCAGAGGCGGAGCGTGAGCGACGTGGTGTTCTACTCGGTGTCCAACACGCCCAGGGTGTCCTCTGTCGCCGCCAGCGAGGCCGCGCAGGAGAGGCAGGAGATGTGCAGGGGATGATGACATTGATGACTCTTCTTGATTTGACGTCTCATGGACTCATGATGTTGATAAGAGAAAAAAAGATGATTTTTTTGTTGTTTCATCTCTTATCTGTTTTGGCTGTTGGGAGTGCCTGTTAAGATGAGCAATGCGTTGTGAAGAATTGCTGGGGTGATTCATGGACTCTTGTTTGATTTTCCCTACTTGCTTTCTTTCTTTTTCTGATGTGGCTAGTTGGATCAAAGGATTTAGCTGTATGAATATGAATGTGAATCTCTCTTCATTTGTTGCCATGCTGATTTTGTGCATGTGACTTGTGACTTGTGATGCATTCATGATTCATCCCCATCCCAATTTCTGTTTGCATCCCATTCATTGCATTGCCTTGCCTTGCTTACCATAGCAGAAAGCAGATTACCATTTACCAGTGGAGAGCTGGAGGAGGTACTACTGTGGGGCTGGGTACTGTACTGATAAATGGTGCTAGGGTGGCACTGACTTGGTGGCAGATTTGATTCCTCTCTCAAAGTACAACTCTCTACTTGACCAATCAATCTTCTGGCTATAAATTGCATCAAGTATACCTTCACCTACCACACATCCCTTGTAGTTGTACAAGGCACGCCAAAGCCGAAGTCCAGGCTCCAAAATTAAAGAGTAGACGACTCTTTGTCCGTTTCAAGCTCATGCTGCCCTGCATCTCTGCCGTTACTTGGCTTCAAAACAAAGGCTTTGTAACTGTAGCTTCAGAAACAAAACAAAAACGAAGAGACACATGTTTTCTAGTGTACTCACCAGGAAGAAAATTCATGGCTTGCTTTTAGTTGAGCTCACTCATGGCCGGGACTGCTTAGGCTTTTACAAGCAGGATGCTTTTGAGGAATCTAACCAGAGGAGATTAGGGTCCCCAACTCCCCATGCATCTGCAAACATCCAGACGGAGGATCCACAAATAAAGAAGCAAGCAACAGCTAACGTAGAAAGCGGTGATGAGTAAACAAAACCAAGAACAGGCTGGTGTACATTGCTATCGATTACTGATGGCATCGTCCAAAAAGACCAGGATCGACTACTCAAACCATCATTTCAAACATTTGTATGCTGTCCTGCCAAGAAGATTTTGAATTGAAGATAAGTATCAGAAACAGCGGCAAGGTAGTAGCAGTGTAGCCTTGGCCACTGACACACACAAACAACACAGTGTAGCTTTGGGGTTGTCATTGCCAGTTCCCAGTTCTCCCCCCACCATGGCCTGTCCAGCTTCTGATTGGGATGGGTCATTGCAAGCAAGCACAAACAGGCTCAGATGAGCACGAGCTGTGACTCTGTAAGGCAGAGAGAAAGAAAGAGAGAGAGAGAGCATAACACACGAGAGATTCCACCCCTTCACCATCCCTGTGTCTGTGAATGACTGTAAAAGCAACAGGCTTAACAACAGCATCTTGGATAGAGCAAACCATTTGCCTGTAAACAACCTTCAGGATACAACCAAGCAATCTTCTCAGATGAGAGAGGGAAAAGGGACTGGGTGGCTAAAGTGTCCATGGAAAAAGTTTTCACCTTTCTGTTGTTCAGGGGAGAAAAACAGAAAAAGGTTGAAGGAGAGAGATTTCCAATCGCAACAAACAACTGGAAAAGGGTCAAGAGCCTCATATGCTGACAGCACTCAGCAGTGCTTTGGACCTTGTGCATCATTAGTGAACAACTGTAGAATGACTGTCGTGTTCTTGGATGTAAAATTAGTCCACAGATTGAAGGCAAATCAGAAATAGATCAAAATGTTGGCAAACCAGAACCACCGAGTTGCACAGATGAAGCAGAAGAACAATGGAATTAACTGTTAGGCCGCGTTAGCATCTGGTAGCTTTGCAGCAGCAGCCAGAAGGAGCAGGAGATAGTTTGATGGACAGGTCAAAGCCATAGAAAGAATATATAAGCGTTTCGCTGAACAAATCAACCAAGATATGATACTTTATGTGATGGTACTCGTAAAATGTAACTGCAGGACATATGGGCTTCAATACTTCATGGTACTTTCAAAATATAGGTTGTTTAACAGATATTAAAATCGACGAGAAAAGACTACGGAGCTCTCATTAAATGAGGGATGATTAGGGTGCAAGGATGATTGAGCATAAGATAAAAAGAAAATTAAACGGTGTGTTTGACTGGACAAGCAAAAGGCTTGTAACTTAGTGGTTAGGGTACTCAAGTAGTCCATTGGGGGCGAATATACTTATGGGAGGCCAGTGTTTGTGGTCTTTTTCAGCCGTTTGATTAAGGTTTTTTCTTATTGAAAATCTATGGGACAGTTAGTGGCGAAATGAAAAAATAGGGTGCAAAATTAAATAGATATGAGCAACATTTTTAATTGGACTATTAATTATCTATAGTAAGGACACTATATTAAACCGATGGTGTATATATAGT
Organism: Zizania latifolia; assembly: GCA_000418225.1. NCBI lineage: Eukaryota > Viridiplantae > Streptophyta > Magnoliopsida > Poales > Poaceae > Zizania > Zizania latifolia. The sequence continues at coordinate 66,464 of KE373057.1, forward strand.
TAAAATACGAAAATAATAACTACAAAAATTTAACGGGTGCATTTGCACCCACAAGATGCATAGCAGCTTCGCCCCTGGGGACGGTCATTCCCCCCACCGGCCGAGTTTTTGTTTGACAGGACAAACAATACTCTACTTGTTTATATTTTGGTATAAATCTGAAATACTAGGAGTGCTTATATTTTAAACAGACAAATCACTTAGCTCATGTGATGATAAGAGCAACAATATTATATTGTACTAATGTATGTTTCTACCAGTAAAAGACAATAAACCTGACAGATAGGGTTTATACCTGTAGGCAGGAAGCACCAATTTCATCACCTTGTTTGGTTCCAAAGATCCAAACTGAAAGACGTAAGAATATAAGATACGGTTAACATGCAAAATAAATCAACATGCCAGCAGGCCCAGAACCACACCTTGGCCGGTTCTTAAACATTTGCTGATTCCTGACTCCTGTGAACGGCTATGCTGTGCAAACGCCAAGAATTGCATTCAGACATTCAGCCACCGACTATACGTCACATGCTGGATTTCACAATTGAAAGCTCGATGATGACAACAATTTAAATTCTTTGGTTTCAAGCTGAGCATCCAAAAGATACTAGGAGTAGCTACAACAGATAAAGTCATGCCTAGAGGAACTGTCTCAGTATCACTGTGCTTGTCAAATGTTGGAAATGAACTAAGCAAAGAATCAAACGCATCTGTTTATGATATCTGCTACCCTCCTGCAAAGTGGTACATAATCTACTGACAAAGAAGCCTAGATATCAAAAACATGTTACACTTTTTGCTCCTCAGTATGTGTTTGTTCATGGCAACTCAAAGGACACGCATATGGGGACAAATAAGCTCCAGAAGTCAGAAGCTAAATACAATAGCAAGAGTCGAGCTATAGGCTGCAATGCTAGACAAGCTGGACAACTTTTCTGAGCACGACTCTCTAGTTTCTTAACAAACAACATCAATAGAACATCATTGTTAATGTCAAACACTGTTGTAGAATGAGTATGGTTATAATCTGGTTTCATGGTCCTCTAAGCATGATGTCAACTGTCAAGTGAGATTGTTTCTCGGTAAATGTGAAATATTCCAAGACAGTCATCATTGACGTTGAATATATCATTTACAACTACATACCAACCACAAACCCTTCAGTTGTATTAAGCAGCAAGCGATGGTTAGCATACTATCATGCTCCAGTTTTCCATACAAAGAATAAACTCTGAAGCCAAGCTCATCCTGCTGACTCAATCTATAGTCTGAATCTAACCACGGATATTGGTTCTTATGGTTTATTTTCTTCAATGTTTAATTTCAGGAGTAACTTCTTGACTGACCTCATCTCTTGGAGACAAATGGAACATTTAGCTCCCTACTTTAGAGACAAAAGGAAGGATGATATTTTCAAATTCCAAGCCTGATAATGATCTTTCAGTTTTTCCAAGACAAACATCCTGAACATGCTGCCATGACATTTGATGCTAGAACAATCAGGTCCGCAAGCACAGCATTCCTCCTGTAATTTAGCACACATCACCTCCTCGAAAGAACAAGAACATCAGTTTCAACTAGTCATTAGTTTTCAGTAGACAGACTCTGTTATATGCCATCCAAAGAGGCCAGATTATGAGTGCAATTAGATGTCAAACATAATATTCATGCTATCAAATTAAACACTTCCCCCAAAGCAAACTGCTTAACTTTTTTGATAAAGGAAGCTTTATTGAAATCAAGCAAACTGCTTCATAGAGCATCACATGCAACATAATTTTTTAAAACAGTAGGTTCAGAATATATTTCCAAGTTTGTGTAAGTGAAGTTATCAAAAGCAAGTATTAAAGGTTAAGGTGTCTATAGAGGCTGTCAATGGCGCAGTTGAAAATTAGTGCTTTCTCGTGTCAATGAACAATTACAACGAGATAACTTGCATATACTAGCATACCACCCAAAACCAAAAGTAAACTAATTCTGCAAGATCAGTGAAGAGTAGAAGCACACTCAATGCTCATGAGGAGCTTGCATTAGCCTGATGACAATCTGCATAAATCAATGTGTTAAGTTAAATATAAACATCACCTGATCACCAATTGAAGGAATCGTTGTAAACTACAGCTGCACAATACCTTTGTTTTGTCATTAACACCAATATAGTCACATAGATTCTTGCCCATGGCCAGCTCTTTTCCAGCCCACCAAAGTTGAACATTCTCATGTTTTTCCTCTGGATATTGTGTACAATAAATAGTTAATGGTAAGCAGATGACATTGTGTGTTAAGTCTTAAGTGAAATTGGGAAGAAAAAACATGTTAAGGTGAAAAATAGCACACTTGAGTCAGAACTGCACTCATCAAGGTTGATACGATTCGCTAAACTACAGAAGATGGGTGTAACCCATCTAGTGGCTAATTCATTTTTTTAGGATATGACATCTACACTATCCTCTTTCTTCTTATTTGGAAAATCACATCTACACTCTACAGTATCTAAATGCATGTATTACCTGATGATTTCTGTTGCAGGCACAACGCCTCAGGAGAGGCTTGTACAGTGGCAATAGCTGTCTTTTCAATGTTCTTGATATGTTCCCTTAGAGCACGAGGGGATAAGAATCTGTTGTGCCGCACTTGCTCCTGGAATAAAATTCAGACACATCTTAAAAACTTCAACAGAAACACCCAGGAAGGGGACTATCATTTGAATATGAAGGCTAGCACATTTGCTAAATTAGCTTGACATCCTACTGTGCAAAAAAACTGCAAAGTTTAGTTCAACCGGTGATGAAGAGAATGAAAATGCAACATTTAGCTTCCCTTTCACAATTTTAAACAGTATCTATCATTTAAAAAATGCCGAGGATGAATCCTTGAAAAGAAATTCCAGCAGGAAAACGATTTTTAATGAATTTTGTCACGAACAGTAACTGCATAATGGTAGTTAGTGGCACAGTATAGTAATTAGGAGTGACAGGTTCAGGTTCAGTTTCAGACTATCATCCAATATAATAGGAGTATTATTACTACAAGATGTATGAGTAGCAGAGAACTCGTGGGACCATAGTAGCACGCTCATATCCATGTCTATTGGGCTTGTGAGGGTTAATCCTAATGCTAGTGTACTCATCAATCAATCGTAGAAACTAGGAAGATTCGTACGGAAAATTCGGGCGACATAACCCTGATCGTGATGAACCCAAATCTTTGATCCTAATATCCTATCCCCACGAAGAAATCGATCGAACAGCCACACCCACATATTATTTGAGGAAACCGAAGGTAGAAGATGACCTTAGAGGCGTAGGCTTCGGCCTCCGCCAGAGCCCTCTCGAGTTCAGCCGCCGCGCCCCTCTCTGCAACAGAATCCGCAACGCGTCAGTTCATTTTGACCTGCGCATCGCGCCAGCCATGTCAAGCGCGGCCTCGTAGAAATTCTCACCTCGGAGGCAGCAACAGAGGGAGAGCAGGCGGGCCTGGAGGGCTGCAACGCCGGCGAGCGCGGCCGCGACGTCCGCGACGGCGGCGGAGGCGGCGCACTCGTAGAGGAACTCCATCTCTTCCTCCCCCATTAACGGCGGCGGCGAGGAGGAGAAGGAGGAGGAGGAGGCCGCCCACCTCACGTGTAGCACCACCATCTCGTGCGACGCGCGTGCTTGCTCGGCCGCCGCGAAGCTTCTAGAGGCTTCCCCGGCTCCGGTAGCTTCTCCTTTTGGCACAACCTATTTCTTAGAGGTCAATTATAGCTTCAATTTTTATAAATTTTTAGTTGAGTAATCTGATTTTTTATTTTAAAGTAAAAATGATATAGAACCAAACAATTGCTTAGGTTCGGTTTATGATAATTTCATATAATTTTTTTAAGTTGATCAAATTTAACTTTAATAAATCTTAGATATGAATGTTGGCTTGAGGTTACTTAATTGATGGTATGTTCCGATTGAACTGTAGATTCCGAAATAATATTATAAGTTATGGGCTACGAAACAATTGATGTGACATGAAAACTGTGGAAAAACAGTTAGGTTATTAGCTAAAATTAGCTATGGATCAACGGTAGAGCACGCTAACGATAGGATACACATCAGCGAACACAATGCGCATGAGTTTCTCAAACTCAGACAATCGTAGACCAACCTTGATCATGGCCTCAACTAGGTGGCTGCCGTGGGCAGGAACGAGTGAGGGGGTGGCGGCAATCACAAGCAAGATGATGGCTAAGGGGGCGGTAGAGGCGGCTGTGGGCGAGGAGTGAGAGGGAAGTGACAGTCACACACAGAAACAACCGTGGGCGAGGACAAGCGAGAAGACAAGGACAAGCGAGAAGACAGTGGAGGTCGTGAGCGTGGACAATGACACACATGGACGATAGCGTGAAGAAGCATAGCAATGTAAATTGTGAAGTTATAGAATCTAGATAATAGAGAACTTTTACTTTGTACTGATAAAAATTATTGTGGTTGGAAAATCTAGGTTTATGTGATACTTGTTTTTTCAGTTTTTAGCTTTCTGTCCGATAAGCTGGTTGAAAAAGATGAACCAAACACACCGTGCATTATTTGGTTTTATTTTGGACTGAGAATAAAAAAATTAAATCACTTTATTTTATAAAAGCTTTATATCTCAGTTGTTCCCAATATGCTTTTATTGGGCCTGAAATCACATGCGGCCCATGTTATTCTCCAGTAGCTTCTTGTTTATTGGTACCTTGTTATACCGTATAGGTTCTGAAGATTTTGTGACTTGTCACACATTTACACAGATATATATTGTCGTTGCAAAATTCAGACGAGAAAAGCTTTCTCATGATACACAGCAATATTCACAAATAAACAACAAGCAAATAATCTGTTTGTAAACCTTCGAGACGTATGCATACTGCATTCTGTTTATATGAGCTATGTCCTTTATGATCAAAATTTTAAGCTGCTGTGTTCCATCTCTCAAGCACTGCATTACGATCATCTGTATGTTTTCTGTTGGGCATATGATAGGTTGGTTTTGTTCAGTTCTTGTCTGTCTCTCAGGACAGATCATCAATTCATATTATTGTCACCAAACAAAGAGATTAGCAAACGAGAAGGTAAGAATTCGGTCTAGAGTTAGAGAAGCAAGATAGAAAATATTGTCTTATCTCCTCAAATTCCATTTGTTGCAGAAACAGAATTGACAGTCACGGCCGTGGTGCTGCCGCGGCTGCTCATCACCGACGCCGGCACGCTTGCCTCGCCCAGCCACATATTTGTCATTGATTACGATCCAAACTGTGCCTTATTTGAGAAACTTAGAATTCTAAAAAGAAAGCTGCAAGTGAGTATATAGCTGATGAAAATTTGAAGAAACTGAGGTTTCAGCTATTGAGTTTTACAATCTGAAAAAGAATCTAAACCGTTTAGAAAAATTACAGATTCTAGAAGTAGCTAGAGCTGCTAATACAAATGCTAAGAGTTCCTCTATATAAGGTCAATTTGGCTGTTAGATCTAATATTTGCCCATGTTACAAGTTCGTCAAGTTGAAGACTCGGTTGAAGTCAGTGATGCCTTCGGCCCCTAAATTAGCATGAACAGTTGCTGAAATGCAATACAGTACATGATCGAGAGATGAACCAGATTTTCACGCGAACCCCCGGCCTGGAATGTACACGTCATTACGAGCATGGGTTCTCTTCTTGGTATAGAGATGACCAGCTTCCCAGCTTTTTTTTCCTCCACAAGAGGGCAAAAGAAGATCGACGCAGATGATAGAGATGTGCATGTACTATGTACACAGGCATAGCCCAGCAGATCAGCATCAGCATGCACATAATAATCTTTCTCATTCTTTGCTTGTGCCCAGGACCAGGGATTTCAGTTCTGGCATCAGCCTCCCTTCCAGATCTTCCTTCTTCTCTAGCATTCGATCAGATGTGCAATCTTCCTCCTGCAGGGCAAAGACATAAGTCATTTCTATGATTGCAAGCGATATCATAACCATTCGGTTCATGACTTCTAAGATTACAACCAATCATTTTTTAACCAGAAAGCTTTAGTCACGACTCATGAGCAGACATGTTTGAAATGCTTTAAGTGGACTCACATCATCAGTAGCAGCAGCTTGTAGTGCTAGAAGTTTCACGGTAGTGCTGTGATAATCAGACAAAACCTTGTATGTCAAAGCTGGTAGTTTATCCTGCAAAAAGAGCACATACTGCCTCAACTGCACCAAGTTTATCTTAAAACAAATAAGAAATAAATAGTTACCTTCAGTAGTGCGATAACAGCCCCAACCGCCCGTCCAGGTGCCTGAAGGGCTTTATTGTATGCCTAGAAAGAGAATTAAAGATAGTAAAACATGATTTTTCTCAGGATCAATACAAAAATATTGAATGGCAAAAGGAAAATAATCAGAGGAACACAATAAAAGTATAAGATGAACCTGAAGAAAAAGTAGAGCAACAACTTTTGGGAGGAAGGAAACTGGATCATTCTCTGAAGAAACTTGTGCCATCAAATCCTTCATTTCATATAAGAAATTTAGGTGTCAGATATCTGGGACATTACATAGCATATTGGACACCATCTTTTTCACACATATGGTAACACCCAACTAGTAAGGCAATTCAAACATCAGACAATGTGGTACAATCAAAGATACCCAAAGACCGTACCTTGCGGTCTGAATGCAGCATTGATCTCTCTAACCTTTTATCAAGCTTCTTAAATAACAAGCCACTGCAATTGAAAAAAAAAAGGAGTTAGCATTTTGATAGTCCAGACATTGTGGAGAGCAGTTACAACACAAATACCTTTCCTCTGCTACATCTCTTAATGTGTCCATAAAGGAATCAAACCTCTGCCATAGATTAGAATAAAAAAGGTTAGGAAGAACTAAAATTCCATTTAATATTTCACGTTAGGCAGACTTTGTTTAATGTTTCAAATTTAGTAGTTGATTGCTAGTGTTAGTATTCTAGTGTATAGACAAACAATACACTCATTGCAGTCACATGCTCAGTTGTATGTACATTATTATGAAGAAGCAATTTAGAGAAGAAATTTAGCATGAAATATGGTAGGTATGCACAATGCAACATACTTCTTTCATGCACAATCTCATATATGAACTGTTTTGTAAAGCCATAGCTTGACTAATAAATGCCTTTGAGCAAATAATTCAATATGTAATCTATAAAAAGATTCATGGATGGATGTTTTTAAAAGATATGGTGTTGCATTTTTAGTTTACCTGGTGTTAGAAGATCAAATTATTGGTACCATAGAACATTTTGTAAATTGCCACAGAAGTTTCCCACAGGATGAAGGCAGGATACAAACTATTATAAAGTTGTTAGCGTTTTCTACTATTCACCATCTTGCAGTCTGGTGACAATAAGATAGATACTAGATTGAGTAGATTCATTGTCTCAACAATGCATAATTTAATTTGTTAATCCTTAATTGTCCAAGGGCCATTCGCCCAGCAACCCCTACTACTACTACTACTACTACTACTTTTTTTTCATGTGTGAGTGTCATGTTAAATTGTCTGGTGCTAGCACATTTACCAGAATTTTAGTTGTTATCCATCATAGCAGATATTATGAAAAAAAGTGAAACTACACATCTTCCATGAATACACCAAACTTTATCTCTTGGTTAAAATCGAACCTTTCCCTCCAGTGCTTCGACTAAAGCTTGAGCCTTCACTGACACTGAACCAGGAAGATCCTTCACCTGATTTTTTTTCCAATTCACAACACAGAGCAAGCACATAAAATTAAACCAAATTAAATCATCACCCAAGGTTGGTGCCAGAAACATCACATAATATATTGAGGATGAAATAAAGCATGAATCATACCAGAGAAGTACGATGAGTAGTGCTCAACTGAACATTTTCTTCACTGTCTTCAACCTCCATTCCATTCTTCCATTTGTTGTCCTTATCCTATCAGAAGTTCAATGAAAAGTATACACAATGGTCGAGATAATAACATTGTGCTATTTCTTCAGAAAAAACAGGGAAAATAGTTTGGGCTGGATGCTCTTCGCAAGGTTCTTGTTCATCTGAAGTGGCCAATGTAACTGTATTGCAACAAGTGTAAGAGCAAAAGGCCTAGGAAACTTAAACACGGAGTACAGCACAAAAACCTTTCAAAATTATAAACTCGCGGACAACAATGAGTAAGCGAGCAAGAGTATGAAATTACCAGTGTACGCAAAATTTTATCAACTACAGGAGCACCCATAGTTCTTAGCAGATGCTTGTGTAGGATGCCCTGGAAACAAGAAAACAGATAAAGATAAGAACCATAAGTACACACTACTAATTTATTGAGTAGCAATCAGTCTTGTAAAGAACACGTATAGCAGCTTACAGAGGTAGCAGGATCGTCCTCAAATACATCCAAAGCTTTTTCATAGAGTTGCATATCCAGGACAGCCTGATGACAACAGACAAACAATAAATAAAATAATATTGTAATACACCTTTCATAGAGAACATAGAGGGGTGCAGAGATGAAGGGGCACATTTTAATAGCTGAAACATGCAAGGAAGCATGGGTAAAACAAGATGACTGATTCCAGGGCAGCTATCCAAAATACTAAAAAATTGATAGAAGTGCACAAAAAAACATGCAGATGGGAAGTCAAAAGCGAAGTACCTCATCTAGCTGTTTTTGCATATTGTCAAGCAAGTGCCGCCTCCTTTCAGCATTTTCTGACAACATAGTGTTTCTTTTCTTCATCCATGATTCCATAAGCATTGGCCTCAGGTGGGAAGACAGAAATTTAAGTGGTCCATTTATGTCGTCTGAGCCTGAAAACAGTTAAAGAATTTCTAGAGTTAAAATTTTAGACTCAGTAGAAACAATTATGTCAATGTTATTCTAACATTCTGACCTCCCAACTCTTCTAACTCTGGAGCAACAGTCAAAACCTTTCGTTCTATCAATTCATCTGGAAAGATGTTTGTATTCTCCTCTTTTGTTTTCTCTGATGCTTTTTTACCACCACCTGAAGAACTAGCATCCTTGTTTTTCCTATGAGCTTTCTTGCCCTTAACAGGAATGTTTTTTTCATTGTCATCATCCTTTTCAAGTGTAACACTTTTGGCAGAACCCACCACTTTCCCTCTTTTCTTCTTTGGCACTTTGTCTGATGAAACACCTGTACTGCTGGTGTCATTATCACCAGGATCTTTTGTGTCAGATAATTGGTCAGATCCTACGCTATGCTCACTGCTTGGATTCATGTTCAAGGGCTTTCCTTGGCCAGCACTATGCTTAATACCAAACGAGTCCATCTCTTTCTCAAGTTGATCAAAAACACCCTAAAATGGATTGAAGAACAGAAAATAGGACTCATTTAGAAGATATAATGGGATATGAAAAATAGAGGATATGATTATGAATGCAGGCAAGATTATCACAAATTCATGAAGCAGGACTTGAGAATTCACCTTGATAAATGCATTACTGAAAACACATGATTCTCCAAATACCACCGCTTTAGAAGACTGCAAACAAGTATTTTTAATAAGTGACCATGAAAAATCTACAAGCTTGAACTACTTTAAAGATGCTGACCTTGATCGCTTTATGCAAAGATGGACAGAGAGACAATATCTTGGTTGCATCAGGGCCACTAATATACGATGGAAGGACTGAAAGAGAATCAATCCTGAAAGAGTAACGTGAACATGTCAAAGATAATCAGTGAAAAAATCCTTGTCACAGCAGCCGAACAGATTACTCCCAGCAATCAATTAGGAAAAGGCTGCAAACGATTTATCGATGCTAAAAAGGTTGGGGCTTGCAGTAAAGTCTCAGCTGTGTAAATGACTTTGTTAAATCCTGCAAAGTGTAAACCAAAGTTAGTTGCTAATCTATCTCCCTATACTTTTATAGCTTGAGCTCACTCCCTTTCCTCCTCTGACGTTATATCACACACCCTCTGTAATAGTTCCAAAGTCCAAAGCATGTGCACAGGAAGAAAAGAAGAGAATTCAAAAGCTCATTTTTAGAATAGATGCAAAGTAAAAGCTCATAGCAGATAACAGTGACAAATCACAAATAACCTGGAGGAGACATGAAATTTAACAATACCATTGTCCATTGTCAATTGCGTCACCCACGGCAGTATCTAGCATATCGACGACAGAAGGATGAACAAAAACAGCTTCCAGTGCAATACCATCTGGATATCTGGCCTGTAGAAGAGAATAATATTGTTACTATAAACAAACATGCCGGTGATTAGAACAAGAAAGCATCGACAACTTCCATTACCTCCAAGTACTGTTTAGGCTGAGGAATTGCAAGTTTCTGAAGCACTTCGTATCCAATGTAAGAGTTCTGTAAAGAAAACATACAAGTTAACAAGTAAAATGAGATAATGCATAGCAATATTTCAGTGTATGCTGTCAGAATGCAATATCCATGCTAAATATCAGGTCTAGAGATTTAATAAGCATGGCAACATATGGTAAAGCTGTTCATCAATTTGTGTGCACATGTACATGGAAGAATCTGTCCAGCAGTTATATACAAAAATACACATGTACAGTTGAGATGTCGTCCAGTTCTATACATGAACTACTTGTGCTACTAACCCATACTTAACTTCTAACATATTATAAATTGTATCAACTAAAATATAAGTTAGAAATGTCTTAACCTGTGAAAAAAAAGCATCAACACTCTCCTTTTGAGCATGTGCAAAAACCTAACAGAAAAGAAAATTGCCACAATGTTAAACATAGTTTAAGAGATAAGAATATGAACTAAACAACTGCGGATCTTACAGTTGGTGTCCATTGTACTCCTGCACGGACTGATCCAAGTACAGAACCTTCTTTGAGTAAGCCATTGAAAATGGACTGGAAGAATGAACCTTCCACAGAAACTCCACTAGCACCATGCGTTTCTTGGAGCTGTAGCTGCAAGGTGTTCCAAACAGATGGCAAATTTGTTGGAACTGTTATACCCCTAGCAGCACCACGGACCATGGCAGTGATTCGTGAAACATATGCCGGAGTGTATAGCTGACCACCTTCTAGCCTTCCTTTAACCTGGAAGGAGAATTATATAATAAATAGTATCATTTTGATTGAATGAAAATTGCAAATGACATGGTGAAATAGGAAGGGTCTATTCATATTGACAGAATGACAGTAGGTATGGTCTCTTGTTGATTTTGCGGCTCTGATTTAAAGTATAAAGCATACATCATAATATACTTTTGAGTTTTGATACATGAAGAAGCATCAGTACTCTGGGAAAGGTGTAGACAGTCAAACAGATATTTTTTCTCTCTGGGAAAAAGGTAATGCTTATAAATGGAACCACCACACAATCAATGAAAAGTTGTAACCCTGTGTACCAGAAATTGGAAAATGAATGCCAATAAATTGTGTGCTGAAGCAAACAGAAGTGGGAAAAGATCACACACATTTATTAATGCCTAAAAATGCTCTCTTTGACTAAGTGTTGGTTGCCTGGTTAACTAGAACCAGCTAACCGCCTATCTCTATGATTCTTGACATGACAGATTGCATCTAGATTATTGAAGTTTAAATATGTAATAGCAGACTTACAATAGTGCCAAGCCGAGGCAAAAGGATATTGACGACCAGCTCGGATCCAATATGCAACTGGGCAGCAATTTCAGCCAAGGCAATCTGGCTGTGCTCCTGCAACTTCTCATTTATCTCTTCTGTCACAATGTCCCAGTAAGACTGTGACATGATCTCGCCATTGATCAGCATCAAAGATGGATCATCGGCAACGACCTTCTGTGACTGCCTCTCAACATGGTAGAGGTCCACCCCAAGGATATCTGATAAATCTACTAGTGATGCACGTCCACGTTTCTTGATCTCCATTTTAATCTCATGCTTCAGATGGTCCTGCCACACCATAGTTGAGTGTGAATCAGCTAAAAACAGTGAATTCTGAGTTAAGCAAGTGCTTTGAACTGAACAATACATGAGCTATACGACATAACAATATGTTGATAAAAGTCCACTTGATCTGAACAATGCTGCAGACATTGAAATGTACAAGTGAACAGAATCTCTTGTAGTCGTATCTGCTCCCATAGTGAAACATGAGCGAAATAACCTTTTCCTCTCTGTAAATATTAAACCAGTTTATAGGTTCACACAGAGTATAACTAGAAGTCTAGAACACAATCATTAGTTCATTACCAATCCAAAAACAGCAATTCCAACAGACAAAATTTGCACGCTGTTCCCTGCTTCGAAGTGAAAGATCACATAAGAGAATCCAATGGTCGGCATCCTTTAAACAGAATTATCCTAAAACCACGTATCTATCTATTTTTCAGTTCAGTAACTACTAGGATTACTGGACTAGAACTGAGAATTTAAGGAAAAACACTGCATCGGACAGCTTTCAGATTCGGCAACGCCGATAATTCAGATCATTAGTCAATACTCGATACCACAGTCCCCAAATCCAGAATACAGTATCTAAAATCCATTTTCCATTGTATTAGAGGAAATCTGATTCCGGCAAGAGTAGAGGCGAGCGATTGTGGGGTTGGGATGTAGCGAGAGATGCCGCGAGCGAGGTGCGGGGAGGGAAGACGTACGGATGTGATGTACTCCTTGCCGGAGGTGGTGTGGAGGAGCTCGAAGTCGATGATTCCGCGCTCCTGCAGCTTCTGCACGAGCTCCACCACGTTCCGCTCCGACAGCCGCACGCTCGACCGCGC
>KE373057.1:86357-106796 GCA_000418225.1 Zizania latifolia
CCGCATTCCTCTCGACGGCCATCGGCGAGCTACTTCGCTTCGGTGATTTCTCCTGGGTGTAGTTCTTGCGAGTTGCGACATGCGACGTCGGGTGGAGGGGTATATATAGGGCGGCAGAGGAGTACATTGCAAGAAGATAATAAATAAAATAAATATTTCCTGGTCACACAAAGAAATAATTTTTAGCATTTAAAATCTGTCATATAAAAACTTTTAAACATTTAAAATTTATTCTATAAAATCTTGATTTTTAACTTATTTTCTCTGGTTAACGCGTGCGAAATTAATGAGCTCCGAATTAGTACACCGGAGCTAATAGGAATGTATGATATTTCCCCGCACTACTAAAATATCTTACAGTCGATAAAAATCGGTATTTCTAATTTCTGGTACGGAATGAGTAGAATGAGTAGAAGTTTAATGCTTGATTTGGTGGTAAATGACATGATTGGCTGCAAATCAATTCGTGATAGATGGAAATATTAGCTGTGTATTTGGTGATCTGTTCTAGTTGTCCCAAACCTGGTGACTTGTGAAAATCCCAGTCTTGTTGCCATTTGCAACCATACCAAAATTTGGCTATGATAAAATTTGTCAAGCAACAAAACCAAACACACCATTGAAAATAATGCCAAGCCTAGAAACTAAACACTACCTTACCCCAGTATTTTCCCGGTCTTACTTGATGTTGTGTCCAACGCCTTCCTGGGGATTTAGATCCTCCGAATTTACCGTGACTTTGGAAGGATCAAAGCCCTCCGATTCGCATCGAACGGATGAGATTCATATGCTATAGTGCTCGATGTACAGTGAATTGCCGTATTTGCACTGTTTAACATTGCTGCTACAGTATTTCACTGAAAACTTGGAAAGTTTGGCATCGGTATGCATGCAGGCCAGTTCTACAAGACTAGTGTTAATTTCTAGTACAATTAGTCCAGGTACCAATACCATAAAGGTTTCACAACTTACAATGCTCCAGATCAAAAGCAATCAAATGGAGCTTTCACAAAGCTTACATGGTAGGAGTAAAACCATCTTGCAAACCAGTGGTTTGCATCAGGCTATGTACATCATTTCATTTGGTCCAAAATGTATTCAACCACTACTACCCTAAGCTAGCTTCATCTGGTAGAAAAGCAGCTCTATTGTGATACGAATTCAGCTACAGACTCTTCTAGGATATTGCCAAGCATCATTTCGACAATCTCCGTCTCTGTTGCTTCGAGTTCAGAACGATGATCCAGTGGCAAGGCTTCAACACAGTCCAAAGAAAAGGGCTGATGGCTCCTTCTTTGGAGCACTGTTTGCCAAACAATTTCAGCTAACTTTCTTTGATCCATTTCAGGCCAACACTTCAACATCATATTTGAATGCAAACTGCGGCCTAGAGCAGTCATATCAGCCAAGATGGAGTTTATGAGATCAAACAAAAGCCTTCTGTCTGACTTCGACCATAGAGGAAGCTTGCCGTACTTGTCCTCAAGCCATGCAAACACATTTGAGCTCACTTGCCAATCTTCTGGGTAGATTAGAAGATCAAACGTGGCACCAAGCATGTCATTTGTATAAGTGAAGTCCCTGTCGTCCTCATCCTTAAATTCAGGTAATTGCTCTTCCATCACCTGGTAAGTCAAAATGTCCATATCACTGCAATCTTCACTCGACAACATGTAGAGATTATCTGCACAGGTATCATCTTGGTCATCCATCTTCAGCATCTTAAGCTGCAATCTGAGTTCTGCATTTATGGAAAGAGACAGACAGGAATAACATTAACATATGAACACTGGAATCATATTGGAGTGCAGAAAAGTAGAGTTAGTTTTGATATACATACGTTGAATACCGTCACTGATGCCTTCAAAGATTCCAGAATATGCAGTCCCATGTCCACAAATTTGTTCCAACGAAGCAGTTGTATTCGAGCATCTGCGATTCTCTAAGCTTACAATATGAGAAGACTGTGTTGCTTGTGGGTCAACTTCAGTAATGTCAATCTCCAGTGATTGGCTTCTCCCTTCCAGATCCTGGAGCCAAATTTTATTTTTTGACAATGAGAAGGAGGCAATAATCCACTCAAAGCTAAATGTTTCATATCATACTATAAGAACTTGAGATAGCACAATTTGCTAGCCCATAAACTGCAGAGGCCAAATAAGTCCAGTAGACATTTATCATTATTCACCAATAAGTATGAAAAAAGGCAACTGTCCAGTGTCCACCCCTACGGCCTACCCACCCACCCACTTACTCTCACTGACTCACACTAAGCAAAACTTGTCATCGGTAATCAGATTTCTTGAGATCATTTTCTATTTATAGGGCTTCAGTTATTTTTCTTACCAATTGTTTGTATCTGTTGGCAATTTAGAAACTTAAACCCCATGAAGGAAAATAATGTGAAATTTCATAAAACAAATATTGTTGCAGCATACCTTCAATGCTATGTCATCCTGATTATGAATTGATACATCTTCTTTTGCCTCTAGTGATGGTGGTGTTAGTTTCTGCTCTATCCATCCCATCTTTCCTTTGGAATTTTGTTCATCCTTGTCTAGGACAGTAGAACCATATGTTTGGTGATCCCTGTTACTGATAACACCACCAGAATGTTCATTATGTGTGTTGCTTGCTCGAGACAAATCGGAAGTACAGATACTATGCCGTGCTCTTTCTGAAGTTACATGGATCTCTTTCTCAGGTAGCATGTTTTCCTTTCCTGCAGGGAAGATAAGTCTCCCATTTTTCTGCTTTGATTTTCTGAATGGTGACCTGTTCCTAACATGTTCACTTCCACATTCATCAGTGGGTGCATTCAATATATCTTTCAGAATGGGCAGGTTACAAGTTGGTGCAGATTGCTTCCTGCCTGGCAATTTTGCACCATTGGTAGCTGAGGCCGGGACAGACTTAGACCTAGAAAAACTCCTAGATGTGACACCCCTTGGTTCATCTTTACAGTAAATCCCAGTCTTCCAACCATCTTTACTACTAATACCAGCAGGGCTGGCCGGTGCCTTTTGCTCACTGTCATGGTTGTAGTTTGTTGCAGTCGAATTCTCGCAGATAGTTACTTTTGTTGCATCTATGTAAGACAGTTCAAGCATTTCACCTAATGTTATTGTATCTGTAGGCATTGAAATTTCTGCATCAGATTGACAGGCCATCTGCCATCGTTCCGAGAGGTGCTTTCTGGCCTTTCTGCACACTGATGATCCAACAGAAAGATTGGATGGGAAAATGGATAGGTTATCTTCAAAAGAACTAGGAGTGGCTTTTGCCCTTTCACTGCCAATTTCAAGTTGACACATTTTCTCAGATGGCTTCCTCCTAGAACCAATTTTAGAGGCTTGTTTTGCGCCCTTCTGTTCAGGAGCATCTCCTTTTGGTTCTACAGATTGATCATAGTCAAATGGCATAGAATGCATGACTTGCTGGCTATACATACTATGGCGTCGAGGCTTTGAACAATTGTGAATGCTCTGTTGACCAAAATGCAACGTTTCTTTGCTTGATAGGACAGGTGTAAAACTTTCCCTCTGAAGATTTGGTTTCAACACAACAATTTGGGAGCGACGGCCTGAACCTTTACTCTTTCTCCCTTTTGATGCCAAAAAAGGCTTCAATGGCTCAACACAACTTTCATTGAGGTGAATACTAGGAATGGGATCATGTGACTCCTTTGGTACATTAAACAACCTGTCACGTTTAACCTCCATGCTACAATGGTTGTCTTGCTCAAACAATTTGGTGACGGCGGTTTCACTTTTAAGAGGAGGGCACTGCGATGCACTATGACCAAAGATGTGCCCTGGGAATCCTGACAATGCACCACTGTTCTCCTGAAGGATTTCAAGGAAAACATCTTTCTTGGAGTACAGTATCTCAAGTGCTTCACCAAACTCCTTAGAATTCCTATGAGCTTCATCGGTGGAAAGGCGCTTCGCATCCAAGAATTTCTGCCTCACAAATTCCAAATCAGCCTTGTCGCTTCCTGGGCATGACTCCTCCTTTTCCATCTCTGTGACCTCGAAAACATCCTTGAGTTCAGGGAGATCATCAGCACTGCTGCTACATGGTTGATCTTCGGACGAAGCATCATGCATTTGAGTTCCAACAGAAAGGTGCCGCAGCACATTGCAGTGAATGTCACTTTGGCACCGTTCAAGAACTTTGTTGGGGCGAGGCACGGTGTCAAGCCCCATGAGCCTGGCAACAATACCAGGTGTGCAATGTGTGAACTCCACCTGTTCCGTTCTCTCCTTGGTTGATGGTGCCTTTGTAGGAACAACATTTGTTTTGCTAGCGAGAGCCTGCGGAGCACAGAAAAAAAGACAAATTGCATCAGGCAGGAGCTCAGCAAGGAACGATTTTTCCTGCAGAAATGCGATTGTCTGCACCTCTCTCGAATTGTCTTTCCCTCTATGCACTTGTGCCGATGGGATCGTCTGCTTCGCCCTTTTAGACCCTCGTTTCAACTCAGACGGGAACTGGTGCAATCAACATGTAAAAAATGGGACTATGAGGACCGATGGTGAGGCATAGCAACAGCATGGGCAAAATTATCTAAATCTTCAGAATCCTTTTTGTTATTTTTGAAGAAAGAATCTTCAGAATCTGATTAAGCTAGCTTGTTGAAGCAGAGGCAGTCAAACCGTACGAAAATAATAAAAGCACTCACCATACGAGCAGAAATGGCATATATATAGCAATAGCATGCAGGAGAACTGGAGAAGAAGAACAGTTCAAAAAAAGGAAGAGCTTGGAACGACGGAAGAGACGATATAGCGAGCAGTGGACTTACAGAGGCTTCCTCCATGGAAGACAACCGCGGATCCTCCAGTACTGGCACGCTCTTGGATTCGGGAGCAGTAGCAGCAACAGCGGCCGTGTGCGGCGCTGGATCACAAGAGGGTCAAAACGCCGAAACCTTTGTGGAAGAGAAATGGACGCGAACAGGGCAGAGGCAGGACAAATGGAAGCGGCGGCACAGTGTACGAAAGCTCGAGCAGAAGCCAAGCAGCGGTCGGCGCTCACCTCGGCGCGACGGGGCGGGCGAAGGCGGCGGCCGCGAGCGGAGGCCGGAGCGGCGGTGCTTGGCCGCAGCACGCGATCCACCGACGCCGCCGCGCAGCATCCCGCAGTCGCCGGCTGCTTCCTGCTCGCCTCCTCGGCTGGGGCTGCTCCCCTTTTCGCCTGGGTTTCTTCTCTCTTCTCCCTGACGTTTGGCGTCGTCTCTCTCTAGTCTCTGAGCAGAGCATTTCAAAGTTCAAACCGGAGCGGTGGGTCCCGCCGTCATGGCCGGGGCGGTGGAAGCGCGGCGCTTTGACACGCGGATGCCTAGTCCAACCGTAGCTGCACGTGGGCCATGCGGTTAGGTGCCCCACATTGTAAGTGACTGCGGAGGGCGCGTCGCGGGCGCACGGGTGTTGGAGTCGAGTTCGAAAGGACGAAAGGTGAGCACGGGGCGCGAAAGCCCATGCCCCACCTGCTGCACCTGACGAACCACAAGAATGATATAATACTGTTTCACTTCTGTACACTAATACATCTTGTACGCTGTTTTAAACTTATTTGTTATAATTGAGAAATCAACTTAAATAAAGTTTATTATATTATATTTATTGTGTTTTAAAAATATAAATTGTTTATTTATGAGAATGAAGGGTTTATATTGGTTCAAGCCTCTAAAGCGGATAAAAAGTTCAATGATTTGTTTTTAACTAGTTTGAATATGAAGTATTCGATGCCTATACATTTTCAAAGAGATCGGTATTTAGTATTTATAGGCAGAACTAAACAAGGAAGTACGAGGGTGACCGGTACTTATAACCGACTAAGTCAATATTATTTATAAAGTTATATGAGGGTTACAGAATAATACACCATATAAATGCATAAACACTCATTACATATACAATAAAGTCTTCAGTCCTAATCTTTGAGACCATTTGTCTTAAATGTCTATCTTGTTAGAGGGGACGAAGGCTCTGGTTTGGGTCTCGCTTTGAGATAGTTTTGGACCTTCCGACATCACTTTGGGGGCCTAGGCTCTAAGTGACGAGACTCGGATCAATTAGCCTTCGAACGATATGATAGTGCGAAGCTTCGGTCACTTGATCTTAGCCGAAGGCTTGGACTCCGGAGGCATCAATTCGAAAGTCGCTCGAAAGTTTTATCATCTTCAGAGCTTAATGTTTATCCATATTTTCTCCAATAGTATTGGATTCATCCGTCGCATACACGAGCTCGCTTGCTCCTCTCACCGACACATAGGCTCATAACTTAGAAGTCGAGGCATGTCACCTCACCGGTGGTAGACATGGGATACAGTCCGGTTGCCCGCGCGAGGTCGATCTCCGAGGTCTGGTCAGTTTTGACTCAGTGTCCTGTGTCTCCGGTGTGCATATGTGAGGCGTTATATCTGACGGACGCGTGCAACCATGCATGCATGGCATCACGGCTGACGGCTGCACTTGTTGACCTCTCTGCTGACTCACTACAGTGCTATCCCGTTGGTTCGATTCCGCCATCCGATGTATCATCCGCGGCGCAGGTGGATCTAGGCACGGCGAGTTTGGGATTTTTGCTGTCAAGAACCTCGATTTCCAGGTACACCGCCATTTCCTGTTAGGTCCCTCCATCTTCAAATATTACACCACCAGCTTGCGACGTCGTCGGAGATATATGGCCGACCAAAAATATAGTACACATAATCATTTTGTCTGTAGCTATTACTTTTTAAGATATATATCTGTGTGTGTGATTTAGAACCCAACCTCGTTTACACTCATGTGCTTAATTATTACCTAGCCTCATCGTCATTCGATTTAACTAGCAATATCGTGAAAACCTGACTTTGCAGATGAAGCTGGGGATATATATGTGTGTGTGATGCATCTGTTCGTTCTTCAAAAGAAAACAAATGAATGCATGAATTAATTTGCTACGTCACCTGTGACGTGGTGTGAACCCTTGGCTAATTTGGCCAGTTTATCACGATCATGAATACATGCCAATTCAACAATTTTGAAGGGAACTTTTGTAAGATAATAACAATATTAATTAATTAGCTCTATGTCTGTGCCTCCGTCGTCCGTGGATATTACTTACTCTCTTCGTCCCATAATATAGTAATATAGTACTAAATGAGATATTTTATAGTACAATGGATTTGGACAGTATGATATTATTGGGGAAAATTACTTTACCCTAACAAGACTCTAATAACAGCAGCAATGAAGCCCCCTTCGGAGGAGCAGGCCAATGCCTCGTTAAAAGCGACGTTCGAAGCCTTCTAGCAGGCCGAAGACCCCTTCGGCCTGCTTGGTGTGGAGCATCTAGGACCGCCTAACGGTGACTTCGAAACCATGGTATTCTTGTCCTTTCTGGCAGGACGTGTTTTTGGGTCTGTTCACACGGAGGATTACTAAACTACCCCTATGTAAATTCACTGTTCACACTATAATAGTCGGTTAGGTGTAGAGGGTAACTTCGTATTATCCTATAGTAACTATGTCTATATACCCATCCCTTTGCGGGGGAGAGGGGATCGAACTCTTGGAGTAATAATCAATACAACTCTTGCTTTAAGGTTATTATCCATTCGGAGGCCTAGAGCTCTGTTTGAACCCTAGCTAGCACTTCGAACCCTTCGAGGTCCTTGAACTTTTAAACCTGTTACGTAGTTCAGGATTACGCCAACAGTTGACGCCGTCTGTAGAAATCCTAGTTCAAGACTAGCCTCTCTACCACCAACCTTCGGACCATGCCTCCGAAGAAAAGTAAGAGCGCAGCCCATACTCGGAGGTCCCATCGAGTAGCACGGGCATCGACGCACCAGGAGGTTCCGTCTCCCGAGCCTGATACACGAGACTTGCCAGATTCAGAGGGACGCCCAGCGATGGCTTCAGGCTCGAGGCCGGCGGAACTCGCTGCTGGCCTCCGCAACGCAAATATCCCTCCGGATGTTGCGGAGCAGGCCGCTGGCCCCTCGGTAGAGGGTACCTTTCCTAGGGCCAAAGAGCACCCCTCGGACCCCCCCTTCGGCTAGTAACCTCGCGAGCGGAGGCCTAGCTATGACCCCTTCGTGTTCCCCCTGCCAGGGGTCGAAGGACCCCAAAGCACGAGACCTCCACCTAGAGGGCGCTGCGGACCGACTATATTCGGTCATAAGACCCAGGACCAGACTCCGGAGGGAACGGGGCCGCTGGTGATGCGCAGGCCTCCGAGCTGGCCTTGCTCAAGGCCGAAGTCATGAGGTGGCGACAAAATGTGACCAGCCGGGTCGGCACTGCGGAAGACCCTCCAAGGGCGCCAGTCATCGTCACTGTGAGCGACCATGGTGAGCTGGAGCCCCAAGAGCGGAGGCAAAATGCCTCTTTTTACGAAGGGTCACCACTCCATCCAGATTTACAGATGGTACGCTTCCACTCGAAATTTCGAGTGGCGAAGCTGCCCAAGTACTCCGGAGACTCGGACCTCGACGAATTCGCTCGCTCATACGTCCTCGCTATTGAAGCCAGTGGAAGCGAGAGGGACACCATGGCGAGCACCGAAGCCGCCTTCGGAGGAGTAGGCCGATGCCTCGTTAAAAGCGACGTTCGAAGCCTTCCAGTAGGTCGTAGACCCCTTCAGCCTGCCTGGTGCAGAGCATCCAAGACCGCCTAACGGTGACTTCGAAACCACGGTATTCTTGTCCCCTCCGGCAAGACGTGTTTTTGGGTCCATTCACACGGAGGGTTACTAAACTACCCCTATGTAAATTCATTGTTCACACTATAATAGTCGGTTAGGTGTAGGGGGTAACTTTGTATTATCCTATAGTAACTATGTCTATAAATACACATCCCTTTGTGGGGGAGAGGGGATCGAACTCTTGGAGTAATAATCAATACAACTCTTGCTCTAAGGTTATTATCCATTCGGAGGCCTAGACCTCTGTTCGAACCCTAGCTAGCACTTCGAACCCTTCGAGGTTCTTGAACTTTTAAACCTGTTGCGTAGTTCAGGATTACGCCAACAGTTGGCGCCGTCTGTAGAAATCCTAGTTCAAGACTAGCCTCTCTACCACCAACCTTCGGACCATGCCTCCGAAGAAAAGTAAGAGCGCAGCCCATACTCGAAGGTCCCATCGAGTAGCACATGCATCGACGCACCAGGAGGTTCTGTCTCCCGAGCCTAATACACGAGACTTGCCAGATTTAGAGGGACGCCCAGCGATGGCTTCAGGCTCGAGGCTTGTGGAACTCGCCGCTGGCCTCCGCAACGCAAATATCCCTCCGGATGTTGTAGAGCAGGCCGCTGGCCCCTCGACGGAGGGTACCTTTCCTAGGGCCAAGGAGCACGCCTCGGACCCCCCTTCGGCTAGTAACCTCGCGAGCAGAGGCCCAGCTGCGACCCCTTCGCGTTCCCCCTGCCAGGGGTCGAAG
The DNA here is from genome assembly GCA_000418225.1 of Zizania latifolia. Lineage (NCBI taxonomy): Eukaryota > Viridiplantae > Streptophyta > Magnoliopsida > Poales > Poaceae > Zizania > Zizania latifolia. Next base: position 95,792 of record KE373057.1, read on the forward strand.
GGCCCCAAAGCGCAAGACCTCCGCCCCAAAGGGCGCTGCGGACCGACTATGTTCGGTCACAAGACCCAGGGCCAGACTCCGGAGGGAGCGGAGCCGTTGGTGATGCACATGCCTCTGAGCTGGCCTTGCTCAAGACCGAAGTCATGAGGTGGCAACAAAATGTGGCTAGCCAGGTCCACAGTGCGGAAGACCCTCCAAGGGCGCCGATCATCGTCACTATAAGCAACCATAGTGAGCAGGAGCCCCAAGAGCGGAGGCAAAATGCCTCTTTTAACGAAGGGTCACCACTCCATCCAGATTTACAGATGGTACACTTTCACTTGAAATTTTGAGCGACGAAGCTGCCCAAGTACTCTAGAGACTCGGATCCTGACAAATTCGCTCGCTCATACGCCCTCGCTATTGAAGCCAGCGGAGGCGAGAGGGACACCATGGTGAAGTGCTTCTCTCTGGCCCTCGAAGGGATTGCCCTTCAATGGTTTTGGTCTTTGAAACCTGGCTCCATAAGGTCATGGGAGCACATGCGCAAGAAATTCACTAATAATTTTCAAGGGACCTTCGTGGCGCCCATGTCAACCGGAAGCTTGTTCTAAATAAAGCAGTAACCCGGAGAGACACTATGGCAATATTGGCAACGTTTTGCCTATACGAAGTCCTAGATAAAAGGCTTTTCCACATCATCAGTGGTTGACGCTGCTCGCGAAGGGGTAACCAATCCGGACCTCCTGGACAAGCTCCATAGGAAGCCAATATCTTCGGTGGCCTAGCTCATGACGTACTTCGAAGAATATGCTCGCTCCGAGGAGGGCCAGCTTCAGAGAACTACCACCGTCGCCCAAGTCCAAGTCCCCGAAGTCCGGGCCCCGAGCCCCCCGAAGCCGACGAACACAGAGCACCGGCCTTTAGAGTCAAGGCGAAGCCGGAAGCACCTTCGTAACAAAGTGCTGAATATTATCGGCTCAAGAGCTCCCAAGTTCCAACAAGGTCAGGGAAGAGGACGAGGGTCAGGAGCGAGGCCGTCCGCGAGACCCTTCGTCCCTGGCCAGTCTTTCTTCTGCAACATCCACGGTGAAAACCGGAGCCACAACACCGATACTTGTAAGGCTATTGGCCTTGCGAGGGGAGTACCTCAAGCGAACTAGTGGCCGAGGGACCACTGATCGAGTGCCCGAAGCTGTGCGCCCCGAGCACGTCCAGGCCGTAGGCCGTGCCGAGACTAATGAAGCCCCCCCGAATCCCAGTGGCAAAGTTGATGCCACCACCGAAGGTTGAAGACGGGCCTGGAACTCAGAAAAGGGTAGTCTTACCCATCTCAGGTGGCGGAGCCTTGGAAAATTTGTCCAAGCGACAACGTCGGGATTATGTTCGCGAGGTAGGGCATATCGGAACCTCGGCATCAGCCTCCGCAATGCCAGAGTGGGTTTATGTGCCCATCTCTTTTTTGACCGAAGATGCCATCGGAGTCAAGTTCCCGCATGCGGATCCCCTCGTCATCTCTGTCAACATAGCAGGCACCAAAATGGGCCGAGTGCTCATTGACGGAGGGAGCTCGGCAGATATCATCTTCGCTCATGCCTTCAACCAACTGTGTATCTCTCGCAAACATCTCCTTCCGGCTTTGAGGCCCTTGCAAGGCTTCACTGGACCACCCCTCGAAGCAATAGACCAGATCGGTCTCGAAGTCATCTTCGGCGAAGGTACCCTAGCGAGGTCGAAAGAGGTCATCTTCGACGTCGTCGACGCCCCGTACACCTACAATGCCATCTTCGGTAGGGGGACATTGAACCAGTTCAGAGCCATAGCGCACTATAACTACCTCTGCATGAAGTTGCCCACGTAGGGGGGAGTGCTCACGGTGCTGGGTGACCAAAGTGTGGCACAAAGGGTGGAGTATGGCCACATTGCCCCCTTCGAGCCTCGTCAAGTGCATAATGTACAGCTCCAGCCAGAGGCAGCAAGTCAACACCTCAGCTCTGGAAAAGGCCCGGTGATCAAGCCTCGTCCTGACGGAGAAGTACTAACCAAGATTCTCGTCGAAAGGAGCCTCGAGTACCCCCATCCAATTCGAAGGGCGTGGTCAGACGAAGATATCCTAGGGGTTGACCGGAGCGTCATCGAGCATGCTGGTGAATCCCAGGGCGAGACCGGTACGCTAGGGGCTACGGAAGTTATCAGCCGAGCACGTGAACCTAGCGAAGACCGAAGTGGACAAGCTACTTCGAGCGGGGGTTATACGGGAAGTCAGCCATACGGAGCGGCTGTTGAACCCTGTTTTTGTAAAGAAAAAGAACACGGAGAAGTAGCACATGTGTATTGACTTTACTTCGTTGAATAAAACATGCCCCCGTGACCCCTACCCGATGTCTCGTATTGATCAACTGGTTGACTCCACTGTAGGCTCTGAGCTACTAAGTTTTCTCGATGCCTACTCCGGATATCATCAAGTTTGGTTGAAGCACGAAGACGAAGAAAAGACTAGCTTCGTTACTCCTTCCAGAGTCTATTGCTATGTGCGAATGCCCTTTAGTTTAAGAAATACCGAGGCAACTTTTTCTAGGTTAATCGCTAAGGCTCTCGGCCACTAGGTAGGCCAAAATGTCGAGGCCTATATGTATGATATTGTAATAAAAAGTATAAAAAAGTATGAGCATAACGTAGACCTAGCGGAGACCTTTGAAAGTCTCCTAGCGGTAGGGGTCCGTTTGAACCCCGAAAAATATATCTTCGGGGCTCGTGTCGGTAAGTTGCTAGGGTATCTAGTTTTGAGTCAAGGTATCGAAGCCAGCCCTACCCAGATCAGCGCACTGTAACGCATGACTCCACCTAAAAATTTAAAACAAGTCCAAAAACTTGCAGGTCGCCTCGCAGCTCTCAGCCACTTCCTCGCGCGCTCTGCTAAATGAAGCCTGCCAATATTCAAGGTATTGAGAGGATCAGATAGCTTCGCATAGATGCCGGAGTGCCAGAAGAGCTTCGACGACATCAAAGAATACCTCACTGATCTAGCGACCTTCACGACTCCACTTCCAGAAGAAACATTGTTGCTATACCTCGCAGCGACAGCCTCCACCGTCAGTGCAGTCCTTATTTGTGAGGCAGACTTCGAAGGAAAGTTAGCTCAGAGACCAATTTATTTTGTTTCTGAGACCCTCTCCGGAGCCAAGAGGAGGTACTCCGAGCTCAAAAAAATTGCTTACTCCCTCGTTATGGCTTCGAGGAAGTTAAGACATTATTTCCTAGCACACAATATTATTGTGCCAACGTCTTACCCACTCAGAGACATGCTCCGAAACAGGGACTCTACTGGAAAAGTTGGGAAGTGGGTGGTCGAGTTAGCACCCTTCGAAATAGCTTTTACCGCACGCACAGCGATTAAGTCCCAAGTGGTTGCAGACTTCGTCGCAGAGTGGACCCCTCCAGCAATCTGGTACCCCGAAGCACCTAGCAAATGTATTTGGACTATCTATTCCGACGGAGCCTATCAGGCCTTCGATGCAGGTGCGGGAGGTGTAATAATTTCTCCCTCCAGCCAGAAGGCCTTGTATTCTGTTAGATTAAATTTTAAAGTTACAAATAACATGGCTGAGTACGAAGACATCTTGTTAGGCCTTCGAAAAAAGCGAACTCTAGGCGCTGCCAGAGTACTTATAAAAACTGACTCTCAGATTGTGGTTGGGCATGTAGATAAAAGTTTCCAGGCCCGGCATCTAGACCTCGCTCAGTATCTATCTGAAGTGCGCAAAGCGGAGCTCGCATTCAAGGGAATTTCCATCAGAAGTATCCCGAGGGGCGAAAATCAATATGCAGACGCCCTCACTAAAGCAGCCGTCGGAGGCCAAGAACTCCCTGCTGAGGCATTCTACGAAGAGCTCTGTACCCCGTCCGCACCGAAGTCATCGTCGGCCGAAGTGCTTCGCATACAAGCCGAAGACTGGCGAAGACCAATCATGGCCATGCTCCAGAACGAAGGCACACTTCCCGAAGGCTCTGAGCTCGCTAGGCTGAAGCACAGGGTCCGCAACTACCACATCATAGAGGGCTTTTTGTACAAATCCAACGTTTGTTTGCCATTGCTGCGACGCATTCCAAGAAACGAAGGCTAGTACTTGCTCCACGACATCCACGAAGGCCTCTGCGGGAGCCATATCGCTCCATGGGCGCTTGCGGGCAAAACACTTCAGCAAGGTCTCTATTGGCCTACTATTATGGTCGATGCCGAAGCCCTGGTCTGCACGTGTCAAGGCTGTCAGTGGATGGGAAGGCAGAGTCATCGCCCGCACACTCCACTGTAGGTCATAGAGTCGGTGTGGCCGCTAGCCCGATGGGGCATGGATCTGATCGGACCATATCTGCATGCCAAAGGGAACCTCAAGTTTGTAGTGGTAGCAGCTGAATACTTCTCGAAGTGGGTTGAAGCCGAGCTCCTGACCACGATCACTTCGAAGAACATCTAGAAATTCTTCTAGCAGACTATAATTTGCAGGTTCGGAGTACCCAAGCAACTCACGATTGACAATGATACTCAGTTCGATGCGGAGCCGTTCAAAGAATTCTGCAAAGGCCTCGGCATCGAGTTATGCTTCGCTGCAGTCTAGCATCCGCAATCTAATGGAGTAGTCGAAAGAGTAAATAGAAATATTTTATCAGGCCTCAATCGTCGAATCGTGGGCCTCACCAAGGGGCTTTGGGTCAACGAGCTGCCCAAAATTTTGTGGTCCATTTGAACCACCTAGGCTCAGTCCACGGGGTTCACTCCGTTCAGACTGCTGTTTGGCGATGAAGCTATGACCCCAACGAAGCTAAAAGGGGGCTCGCTACGAACATTACTACCAGAAGACTACAATGAACGAGAGGGTTCGCTTGATCTCTTCGAAGAAGCACGGCTCTGGGCCGTTGCAAATCTAACGAAGTACCAAGCCCAAACGAAGATATGGTACGACCCTAAGATGAAGCTCAACATTTTACAACCAGGACATCTAGTACTCCAAAATGTCCTAGCACCCGGAAAATTAAGCAACAAATGGGAAGGGCCATACATTGTACTCCGCTTTAATCGACCGGGTTCGTTCAGATTGAGCACTCTCGAAGAGGAAGAATTAAAGCATACTTGACATGTAGAGCACCTCCGACATTACTATGCTTAAATATACCTCGAGTACCTATGCGGAGGCCCCCTCAAATAAAGTTGATAAGGTGTCATTTCGTCATAAAGGTAGTCCTAATACCCCTCAGGCCCAAGGTCCGCATTTTACTTACCTTCGACCATACTGACGTAGCGATGGATGCATCGCGACAACAATATGGCAGCGAAGGGTAGGTTCTATGCGTACTTATTTCTGCTACCCGATGCCACCAGCTCGGTGTGAGACAATTTAAGTCTAACATACCAAAGTGTGCACCGCACACTACCGTGAAGCCCGAAGCTCAATGTTCGAAGGTCGCTCTCCGAGTATAGCTAACGGTACTGACTTTGGGCTCCGCTCCAGACCCTAAAAATTTCGGTGCGATCCTCTCCACCATTACCGTTACAAAGCGCCTCCGGGCCCGGAACGGTAAAAACAAATAAATGAGGATTCCGAGTGGAAACTCAAAGCATCCCTTATAAGTCCGAAGCGACCGACATTCAAAGCCACATGGCCGAACACATCCCTTCGCACATATGACACGAACCGACATGGCTTTACTATTACGCGCAATGCCTTTTTACCGAGGCTCATATCCGCCACGCGCAGGGGGGACCAACTGCCACACATTCATTCGGACTGTGCTTCGGCATAAACCTATGCTTCGAATTCAAACGAAGTACAAAATTACAAATGCGAAGTCTTGATGAAACATAATTTTATTCACAAGGAATCAAAGTTACAAATACAAAGTACATTGGGACAATTCGGTTACAATATTATGGAAAGGCACTATCGAAGCCTAACAACCAGCGGACACGCGTCGCTGAAAAAGTAGACCCTCGTTTCTTATTGCTCCTCTTTACATGAGGGCCTCCTTGGCTCGAGGAGCCTTCGCCGCTACGGGAACACCCCCACTTCATAGCTCAAAGGGTCCTTCGCTCCTCCTGGAGGTCGGCCTAAGACCGAGTCGCGGGTGGCTCCGAATCGAAGACCGAAAAGTCAAGCGCTTCTTCGCCGCCCGTATTTGGCGCGTTCTGAGGCTGGACTCCTCCAGCCTCAGGGGTAACTTCATCCAAATCATCTAAGTTAGAGGATGAAGATGAGCTACGAAGGGGCTCCACCTTCACGGAGGCTAACAACTCTTGAGCGACGTCGGGTGTAATTTTGCCCGTAGGGCCGCACGGTATTTTAAACCGAGGGCGGCCTTCGGACCTAGCTACTTTGAACACTACCAACTGGTGAAGAAGCGCCTCCGAGGCTTCGAGTACCTCGACATCAATATCGGCACTTGTAGCTTGAGCTTGAACAAGTTCAAAACGTCCCCGCATTTTATTAATAACTTAGTGTAAATTTGCATTACAGCGCTACTACTAATCATTATAAGGAAGCCTAAAAATCTACACCTTCAGAGGAGGAGGGTTCGATCCAGCAGGCGAAGAGTGCTGCCCCGCGCACCGGTGATGGATAGCCTGCTGAAGCTCGAGGGCCGCCTCCCACGCTTGGGCCTTCCAAGGCTCCTGAAGCGGACGCCAGGCCGCGGCAACCTCCGGAGCAGGCGAAATCAACCGGGGACCACCAAAGTCAACCTTTTCGGTAGAGGTCACCGCCGCGAGGTGCTGGCACCTAGCTTCGTGAAGCATTTAGAGGACCCCTTGGCTGACCACCCTCCCCGCCGTCTGGACGAAGCCTACCAGAGTGTTCTCCGTAATACGGGCGATGGCCTGGAGGAAGTCAAGGCAGAGCCGGACGGGGTACCTTGCGTCAAAAGTAGGGGCCCAGCACTCGGTCCCCAGGCGCTCTAAAACACCACCAAGTGTGGCGATGGTCTTGTCGACCGTTTGGGTGGCCTCGGCCCTCTCAGCTTCTAAGGCCTGGTTGACGGCGCGAAGCCAGTCGACTTCAGTCCTCTCGGCTTCCAAGGCCTCGCTGGCGACGCGAAATCGGTCGACTTTGGCCTTTAGGGACTTGTTGGCCTGTCGAAGTTCTTTGGCCTCTGAGGTCTCCGTCGCTCTGGCCTCGCGCTCTTGTTGGGCTTTGGTCCTCAGTGCCTCGACGGTCGCTTCGGCCTGGTGATGACGTTGGGTGGCCTCCGAAGCTCACCGCCGAAGGTTCCGGATATCCCTTGCCACGAGGTCCTCCTGGCGGTCCACGGCGAGGGCGGCTCCATGGAGCAAAGCGAAGGCCTGCGGCAGGAAGGAGTTGTTACAAGCAAAGAAAAAATGCAAGGGGCTAGCAAACCGGGCTTCGGCTTCGTTACCTAGAGCAGAGCCTCTTCGGCGGCTGCGGCGAGGTTAGCATGGCGGTAACGGCCCATCTCCACTACCAGGTCGCTGCTTGCTAGGCCCTCGCTGCCCCAAAGGAACTAGGACACCAAGTCCCCGACTGGTGCCCCTAACGAGATAAAGGGCCGTAACAAGGGGACCCTGCTTGTCGCCCCCTCCAAAGCTGGGCTTCGGTCGATGACCTTGACCCCGACGGTTGATGGAGCCGGATTGACCGCCTGATCTCTGGCCCCCTCGTCACCATCACCGTCATCTTCAGCGGAGGAGCCCTTGTGGGACTCCTCGTTTTCCCCTTCGTTGCGGCTGCTGCTGCTCCTGCTCGATCCCTCTGTGTCATCGGCCACCTCGACGGCCTTGTCTTGGTTGGCGTCGAGGTCCACTTCGACGTCAGCTGCAGCATCTACAAGAAAAATGCTAAGTCAAGAGCTAGCTAATGATGAAGGCTGCAAAGAAGCCCGAACCGCCGAATACTTTGGACTTCTATAACCGGAGAGAGGTCTAGGCAGTCTGGGGGGACGAAGAGGTCACCCTAGTCTATCTCCAGCGGAGCAGGTGGAGCCACTGGCTCTGGCTCCTGGTTCATCCCCGAAGAAACCTCTTTGACCTCCACCTCGAGAGCTGGGCTCTAGGGCGGTTGTGACCTCACCTTCGAGGCCACGATCGCCAACACCACGAGTGGGGGTCCGGACGGCTCTCCGGAGCCTGTCGAGCCCCGTGGGCGCTGCGGCGATGAACCCTATGGCTCGTCGTCTTCGTCCGCCCTCTTCCTTTTTCTCTCCGAAGGGGTAGGGTCTAGGAGCTCCGAGAGCTCTAGGATCTCGTCGGCATCAAGCCGGACCGATACCTGGTTGTACCTCTTCCAGGATCCGACCAGGGCGAGGCGCTGGCTTCTCTTGTTCATGGTCAGAGCACCCATGACGTGCTCCGCTGTCTTGACCACCTCCTCGAGCGTCAATATATACTGCTTGGCTACAGTTCAAAGAAGCGGAATGATAAAAATCGTGAGTGAAGTGCTTGAGGGGTGAAGGGTTAGGGCTTCGGAGCCTCACCGGTGAACTCCGAAGGGATCTCCTTTGGCTCACCTGGTGCGGAGTCCACGAAAAGGCCATTCGACCATCTATGCCCCAAAGGGCTGATTTGGAGGGTGATGAACTCCTCCGCGAGTTCCCTCATGCTCATCCTTTGGGCCACCTTCTGCAGGTGTTGGATCCTAGACCCGATGACGGCCGAGTCCATCGCCACCTGAGCTTGGTGACGGTACGAGATGAGGACGTTGGTGCTACGCACGGGGGAGTCCGCTCCAATGGAGATATAGAACCAGTTTTGGTCCCACCTCGAGTACCACTGATCGTTCGAAGCCCTCGCCGAAAAGGAGTCGTTGAACTCATGGCGGAGCTGGAAGTTGACACTACAGAAGGCTAGGGCCCTGACGACTCCGTCGTCGCAGGTCCACCTTTTGGGTTGGCAATTCACGTCATGAAGGGCCACGAAGACATCTACACGGCTCTCGCATCCCTCCGCCCTCATGGCCCACTCAAAAATGGAGAGGCGGGCTATGGCGTTTGGGGACAGCTGGGGGAGTTCTAGATTGTACATCCAGAGCACCTCGCCCAGCAGCTCCATCGCTGGGATCCCGAGCCTCGCCTCGAAAAAGGCTTCGAAGACCACCGCTTCGTCGTCTCTTGGGGCGGGGATTGCGTCATGCTTCGAGACACAGAGGCGGACTGATTGGAGGACCTTCCCTGCGCAAGCATCGTTGGCAGAGTCCGGCGTAGACCTGGTCTTCTTCAGCTCCAACGTCTGCTCAAATTTCTCCATCGGAGGCCAGAGGTCGTGCGGCCCATAATGCTTTGCGGCGGCCTTCGCAGTCGCCGCTGCAATAGCTGCCGCTTGAGCTTGCACTGAGGCAGATCTACTATCGAAGGGGAGGCTTTTGGCCACCGAAGCTTTCTTCGGCATTTTCACGAATCTAGCGCACACCCTACCAAGGAAGCGAAGGGAGGTCTTTGGAAGCTGAGGGCTCCACAAGCAAAGGGCTGAGAGTCTGGAGTAGAGCGAGATTTGAAGCAAAGGCTGAAGGATGCTGGTGCGCGTAATGAGCCCCGGGGTGTGAGGGGGCTTATATAAGCGGTAAAAAGAGTGCGGCGCTTCGCCCAGAGCCGTTTTTTACTACCCCGCATGCGCCTTTCAGAGTCTATGATTGGTGGGGCCATGGTAAAATAGGGCTGAGCGTCTTAGCTAGGAGACGGTTCGTTTCCAGGCCGTTGGCCACGCTTAGCGTCGTTTAGAGTTCCGAGGGTGTCCCATCAACTTCTGCCAGTCATTTAATGATCGAAGTTAGGTTGGCCCTGGAAGGCTCCAAAGCCCTGGGCTCCAAAGGAAGCTGCTAGGAGGTGTTATTTGAAGCAAAGGGCTACGTGCGAGGGGCTACTGTTGGGGGAAATTATTTTACCCTAACAGGACTCTAATAACAGCAGCACCGAAGCCCCCTTCGAAGGAGCAGGCCAATGTCTCGTTAAAAGCGACGTCCGAAGCCTTCCAGCAGGCCGAAGACCCCTTCGGCCTGCCTAGTGCGGAGCATCCAAGGCCACCTAACGGTGACTTCGAAACCATGGTATTCTTGTCCCCTCCGGCAGGACGTGTGTTTGGGTCCGTTCACAAGGAGGGTTACTAAACTACCCCTATGTAAATTCACTGTTCACACTGTAATAGTCGGTTAGGTGTAAGGGATAACTTCGTATTACCCTATAGTAAATATGTCTATAAATACCTATCCCTTTGCGGGAGAGAGGGGATCGAACTCTTGGAGTAATAATCAATACAACTCTTGCTATAAGGTTATTATCCATTTGAAGGCCTAGATCTCTGTTCGAACCCTAGCTAGCACTTTGAACCCTTCGAGGTTCTTGAACTTTTAAACCTGTTGCGTAGTTCAGGATTACGCCAATATATATATATATATATATATATATATGCGATTTACTCAATCTCGTATACTTGCCAATTCAACAATTTTGAAGCGAACTTTAGTAAGATAATAACAATTAATTAATTAGCTCTGTGTTTGCCTCTGTCATCCGTGGATATTACTCACTCTCTCCATCCCATAATATAGTAATATAGTATTTAATGGGATATTTTATAGTACAACAAATTTGGACAGCACGATATACAGGTGATCTACTCAATCTCGTTTACTCTTAAGTAGCAATATTGCAAAACCTGACTTGACAGATGAAGCTGGGCGCATATATATACATACATATATATATATACACGTATACATACATATAGCGTACGTATGTATATATATATATACACGTAGTACGCATATATATATACGTACATATATATATATACGTATACGTGTATATATATATGTGTATATATATATATATATGAATTGCTAAAAGAAAACAACTGCTTGAATTAATTGCAGGGGATCATATGTGTCCTGACCGATGACGCAGGCTGTGACGTACGCCATGCATGCTAGCTTTTTTGCAACAGTAAGTTTATAAATATTTGTGGAGTGTTGTACAAGTAGGATGACTGATGAATCTAACACTACACCTTTTAACCTACAAAGGAGAATAA
>KE373057.1:114428-127672 GCA_000418225.1 Zizania latifolia
CCCAGGCGCAGCCCCATGTGCTACAACGCTGCTAGCAGGAGAGAAGGGAAAGAAGAAAAGGAAAGAGAGAAGAAAGAGAAGGCGAAGAAAGAGAAAAGGGAGAAGGAAAAGGAAAAAGAGAAGAGAGAAAAAAGAAGTAAGAAAAATAGAAAAATAAGATAGAAAAAGTTTTTTTTTTCAGATTGGGATCTTTTCAAATATTTTAGAATTAAAAAACTTCTAAATTTTCTTTAGGATTTTAAAAATGGGATCTTTTTTAAAATCGGATACAAGTATTTTAGAATTTTAAAAAAAATTACATATTTTAAATCGAATACAATTATTTTAGAGATTCAAAAACTTCTTAATTTTTGAAATCAGATACAAGTATTTACTATTGGATTTTTTTCAATTTAAATTAAAAAACATAATTAATTAATTAAAAATAGCTAATTGACTTAGAAAAATGTCAATTTTTTCGTGGGATAAGATACGCTGTATTTTGATTATAGAAAAAGTTTCAAATTTAAACGAGGATTTAACCGATGATTTACTTTCAAACCTAACCTATTCCTTCTTTAAATCCTAATTCGTCTTCGGAGAATCTCCGGTTTTCTTTACATCCTATGTGACAACTTTTAAAAAATGTTTTTAAATTTTTGTCATAGCATCTACATATCATATTATAACACTATGACAGATCTCGTGTTTTTTAAACTTCATTTAATTTTTTTAGAATTAAAAAACCATTAAGCTCACGTTGCCAATCGAGTGTCGTAACTTAAATTTTTTAAAATTTCTTTCCATTTAGTGGGTACGGCCTACAAATAGACTCAAAAATATGAATATGATTTTTCTATAAATTTTGGTTCATTATTTCATGCACTTGCAGTTCAAATTTGACCTATTTTAATATAAATCCTAGAAACACACTTAATGGATTAAAAATAGTAAACTGATCCCAAAAATACCAAATTTTTATATGAGATAAGCTATATTGCATTTTGATTGTAAAAAAAGTTTCAAGTTCAAACGAAGATTTAACCGTTGATTTGCTTTTAAACCCAACCCATTTCTTTTTTAATCCTAATTCGTACTCAGAGAATCTCCGGCTTTTATTAACATCGTACGTGAAATTTTTCTCGAAACATTTTTAATTTTTTATCACAGTATATATATATCATATCATAACACCATGACAGATCCCATGTTTTACTTTATTTGATTTTTTAAATTAAAAAACCATTAAGCTCCACTTTGCCCATCGAGTGTCGTAACCTATTTTTTTTAAATTCTTTCAATTTAGTGGATAAGAACTAAAAATAGACTCAACAACATGAATATGATTTTTCTATAAATTTTGATTCATTATTTCAAGCACTTGCAGTTTAAATTTCACCTATTTCAATTTAAATCCTAGAAAAACACTTAATGAATTAAAAATAGCAAACAAACCTACAAAAATACAAAAAATTTACATGAAATAAGATATGTTGTATTTTGAGTGTATAAAAAGTTTTAAGCTCAAACCAAGATGTAAATATCATATAGACTCGAAACATTTTTTTCACACAAAATGATGACTCTATTGGGTTTGCTGAGTGTTTTTTTAAAACACTCGGCAAACCCAGAATTTTTTTTGCCCACCCAAATACGTCGTCGTGACGTCCGTTAGTACCATTTTTTTGTTTTTTTAGCGAGTGTCAAACTTTGTTGAGTGTATTTTTTATTATTCATCGAGTGTTTTTCGTCGAATGTATTTGGCCAGCACTCGGCGAACAATCCTCTTTATCGAGTGCCCAAAAAACACACTCAGCAAAGAGCTGTTTTCCCATAGTGCATGTTAAATTTTCTTTAGGATTTTAAAAAGAAATATGATCTTTTAAAAGATTTTAGAATTCAAAAAATTCTAAATTTAGAGAATGTTTATTATCTACTAGACAGTTTTTTTTATAAATATCCGTAACCATATTCGTATCCACTCCGTATTCATATCCGATAATATCAGTTTTCGTATTCGTATCCGTATCCGAATCCAAATAAAAAAATATAAAAAAGATATGATATCACTAATATTCATTCATATCTGATCCGTTTTTATCCCAAACTCCACTCCACTCCACTCCACTCCACTCCATGACCTCATTAATCTGACACAATTTTAGGATAGATATCACCCTTGAAGCAATTTATCCATTGCCATTCGGCTGTCCACGCGTTGGATCAACTCTTGTTCTTCATGGGGACGGTTTAGATGGGGGCATGTAATATGTTTGTTTACGATTGCTCGAGGGGATTTTCAAGCTTCATTCAACTTAGCGATGAACATTACAATTTCTCAAAAAATTACTCCCTTTGTTCAAAAGAGATTTACTTTTAAGATAGGTAGATAAACTAGTAGATAAATTTGTGAGAATAGAAAGACCAAGGTATTTGAAAAAGTTTATTTATAAATCTTCAACTTTGTTTCAAGAAGACACTATTTTTACCTCTTTACATATCATCGATTAATAAATAAAAAAGTTTATTTCTTCAACACTCATTATATATTACTTTATAATAGTATTTTCTTATTAATAAGGTCCACTTTGGTCTTTTACTCTCAGAATTAATTCATCGAATTTATCTTAACAATATTTTAAAAGTAGTAGATAATGGTATTGAATGAATACAATTTTATAATTTATAAACCAGGGTAGGTAAGACATACTAGAAATAAAGTTTTTTTACAAAGTTGAAGAGATATAAATAAAGTATTTTTAGAACGGAGACAATAATATTCAGATATTCCGGGGCCTAAATGATAAATATGCACCTTATGTCCTTACCGGCCGTATATAATTCTATCACCCCATCCAAATTCCTCACCTATCTCATCCTAACCCTCCTCGCCGCCTCCGTCGCCGCAGCCCGGAGCCACTCGTCTCCGGCGAATTCAACAGCCTCCGGCAAGCCCGTCTACCTCTGCCGAAGAAGTTCGCCTCCGGGTCTCGGACCCTACTAGTCGACCCTGACCTCGCGCTCCACCCGCAGGGCCTCGGCGGCCGCGCCGCGGTTGTCGCCGAGGCGTTCGAGAGGTATAGGTCGCTCATATTCTCGTCGTGGGCGCACGCCGCGCGCAACGCATCCGGGGGATATGATATCGCCAAGCTCACCGTCGTTGTCGCCTCCGCGGATGAGAAGGTACGGTATCCGAGCTGTTCCGAGTTTTGTTGCCACATGCTTCGTCTGGATCAGTACGCGACTGTGCATTTCTCCATATTTTGGGATATAGCTGGAGCTGGGAGTGGACGAGAGCTACACGATCTATGTAGCGGCGGCTGGCGGCGTCAATTCGATCATCGGTGGAGCAACCATAGAGGTGTTTTCCCCTCTCCAGATTTTTTTTTGCAGAATTTGATGCGAGGGCTGCTCTTTTCAAGCGAGATGGTGTATAATGGTATATCATACTACTATACTAGGTGTTTTTTTTGTGAACTAGGATTTGAGCTAAGGCTGAACTTTTCTTCGTTCGCATATGTAATTAGCATATGCCCTATTGTGTTTAACTGTACAACTAGTAAAAGCTCTCAGATGTTCATATGTTGTTAATCTTATGCTCCTCTGATTGCATGCAATGAACTTTGGGAGAATCTTCCTATAAATTCTGAAGCTGTATTTAAGTAATACACTTGTCCCACCTTTTATGCACAAGGATATGGTATTGAAGCTGTATTTTATCTTTCTTTGTAGGCTAATACCATATATGGAGCTATCCGTGGATTAGAGGTATGAACTTAGCGTGTGAAATTTATTAATTATGAGGAACTCCTTTTTTCCCACCCGCTGATTGTTCATATTTGCCTGTGCTTGGAAGATTGAAATTCACAAACAGCCAAATGAAATATTCCACGAAAAAGGTAGTAGATATCATAACTGTGCTATAAGATTATGGAGAATTAGAACTCAATGGATGATACATTTTGTGTACCCATTGACCAATTAGTGTTATGTTAGTCCTGTAATTGTTTACAGTTTGAACAGTTCCGTGGCTTGTTTCCTTTTACCTATATCTGTTTCCCTGAAAAAACACTTTCCCTCTTGTTTTAATGAGTGTCAGACATTCAGTCAATTATGTGTTTTCAACTATGATACCAAAAATGTTGAAGTGCGTCATGCCCCATGGTACATTCAAGATGAACCACGCTTTGCTTTCCATGGGTTGCTCCTTGGTAAGCAACAATATCTTAAAGGTTCATCCTAATATGACTGGATAGTCAAAACAGAATGCCAATATTATTAGTTTTCCCTTTGTCACATCTATTGCAGACACATCGAGGCATTTCCTCCCAGTAGATGTGATTAAGCAAGTGATTGACTCCATGTCATATTCTAAGCTGGTAACCTATTATCTTCTGTACTGTGTTAGTATTTTTAGCAGAGCAACCTTTCCCTCTTCCCTTCCTTGCTATACTGAAACCTTGTGTTGTGTCCAGTAGAATGTTCTTCATTGGCATATCATCGACGAGCAATCTTTTCCATTAGAGGTACCATCATATCCAAATCTATGGAAGGGTTCATATTCAAAATGGGAGCGCTACACTGTGGAAGATGCACATGATATTGTCAGGTATGTAAGTCTATCATTTGGCTTTTGCATTTTCTGTATCTTCTTGTATTCTAGTGCCAAGTTCTTTCATTTCACTTAAAAAAGATGTTCTCTAACTGTTTTCACTGAAATTTCACATCTCAAACTTCATGATGCTAAAGCTATGCTAGGAAAAGAGGTATGCTTATTTCCAGTTACATATATTTTCTGTCATTTTGCTGAGTGTCGTATCATTCTGTTTTAGTCATAAATCGGGACTCACAGGGGATCATGTGATACTCATGCAAATGCATGTTTATTGAACTTGATCACAGTTTCCCTAATTGTTGCTTGTCTAGAACGGTAGTGCTCTACAAGGAATGTGCAGTCTGATTATTATTATTATTATTTACTTCTTTTAGGTATCCATGTCATGGCTGAAATTGATGTGCCTGGTCATGCAGATATACTTATGCAAATTGATCTTGTCTGCTACCAAGAAATACTTATGCAAATATTTAACTTTCTGCAGGGGAAATGGATATCCAAAGCTCTGGCCTTCTCCTAAGTGTAGAGAGCCATTAGACGTTTCAAGCAATTACACATTTGAAGTAATATCTGGAATTTTGTCTGGTTAGATCCTCTTTTTTAAATAACTTGCTCAATCTAGGAGTTTGTTGTTACTCAGCCAAACATGCATCCATATTTTTATTATATTCAAACTAGAATGTTTCTCATTTTCATGGAAATTTGAAAGGGGAAGCTATTATAATAATGGATAGTGACATGTGAAATGGGTCAGGCAAAATTGTTGTCCAGTTTAGACATTGGTATTTACATTTGCATTTAGTGTTTTATTGAGTAATGCTCCACTAAAATGGACTGATCAGTTCGAATTTCAACAATGTTGATATCTTTAAACTCAAAACATGAAATGGTTCAAAATATTATCTATTCTTATAGCCAATTACTGCCAGAAATTTATGAGTTGCCTTCTGCAGGACCTAGCCAGCAATTGCATGTTCCTATATTAGGTTTGACATTTTTTTCAGTCGATTTAGCATGTGCAATTGATATTGACCACTGGATGTCTAATCACTACAGCACAGCAAGGTGTACAGAATTATTCAGCTTGAGTAGCACCATACTTCTGTACAATATTTACCCACCAAATATTCGTAATAATGTTCCACAATAATCGCCCTGTTCCAGCTGGCAATGACAGATTTCCAGTTATACAGCACCGTGTCTTTCCTGCAATTTAACCAAATTAACTTCTTGACCTTTTTTCAGATATGAGAAAAATCTTCCCATTTGGGCTATTTTACTTGGGTGGCGATGAAGTATATACAGGTTAGCTGCTTCTTTTGCTTAATGGGAGGTGCTTCATTAATAAGAGTGTATGATGCTGGGATGTTGCAAACTTTTGGAAGTGAGTCAATTATCTTCCATTTAAACTGCTATGCTAAGTGTGAATCCTTTTATTTATAGGAAGACAATATTTTCTCCAATAATGGTTTTGCCAAGAAAAGCTGGCTGTGTTTTAAGTTACAACTGCAATGTCCACTTTCCTTTATTGTTAGTTTAAATTGTAAGCTGTACATTATTTGCCAGAATACTTGTTCTTAACCCAGTCCAGAATAATAGGTCCATACTTCATCCCCCCGCTCATTTTAGTAGGCTGTATGTGTAACCGATACATTGTTCGTTGATGTGGCTGATGGCATGCCTCTCCTGTTTTAAAAAATGATCATTGTTGTATTTTGTTTCCATTTATCAGAAGTTCAGAACAGTAGCAATTGATACAATACCATGCTAAAATAGATGCCTGTTATTAATTGCTTTCGTATGTTCTGGAGTTTTTTTTGGTCTCTTGTGAAGTTCTTCCAACCTCATTCAGTTCAATCCCAGGTTGCTGGAATGTAACACCCCATGTGAGACAGTGGTATGAAATCTTATATGTGCTTTAGTCTTTGTAAATGATTTGTTAATCTTGTGCGAGATGTTCCTTTTGCCTAATAGTTCCTATTTCCAGGCTCAATGAACGCAACATGACTACAAAAGATGCTTACAAATACTTTGTGCTGAAGGCTCAAGAGATAGCAATTAATCTTAGTTGGATTCCAGTAAATTGGTTTGGTCTCTACTTGCTTACTTTTGCTTAGGTCTTGATTGAAAAAGAAAGGACACGAGCTTTATTTTTTATTTGTGGGATGGCACCCTCTTCATCTTGCAGGGAAGAAACCTTCAACTCATTCAAAGAAAATCTCAATCCGCTAACTGTGGTGCATAACTGGTAATTCGTTAGTTTGTTTTCTGCAACTGAATCACTTTCTTTCAGTTCTTCACAACCATACCTTCCATGCTAATGCACATCCAGTACATACCTTGAATCTCCATAAATTGCAGGCTGGGTCCTGGAGTCTGCCCTAAAGTTGTTGAAAAGGGTTTCAGATGTATAATGAGTAACCAAGGTGTATGGTACCTTGATCACCTTGATGTTCCCTGGGAAGATTTCTACACTAGCGAGCCACTTGCTGGAATAAATAACACAGTACAGCAAAAGCTTGTACTCGGTGGAGAGGTTTGCATGTGGGGTGAGACATCAGACACCTCTGATGTTCAGCAAACAATATGGCCACGAGCAGCTGCAGCAGCAGGTATGAACAGTACAAGTCTTGCAAGCTTGCACTGTATTTCTTTCGGTATCTCTTCTTTCCTCTCTTTTTCTGCCCATTGTTTCCATACGGACTTACATGTCTCTATTCAATTACTATAGAGCGTATGTGGAGTCAATTGGAGGCCATATCTGCTCAAGACCTGGAAACAACCATATTGGCTCGGTTACACTACTTTAGATGCCTGCTGAATCACCGTGGAATCGCTGCAGCTCCAGTCACGAATGCCTATGCTCGGCGTCCGCCAATCAGTCCTGGTTCATGCTTTATTCAGTAAACAGAACCTGCAGAGTAAAGATAGGCAAAAGAAGTGGTATTTGCCTCCATACACCTTCCATATTTCCAACAAAAATGGTATCTTGTCAAGTTTATTCCATCGTTTATGTATGTTTGTTTCCATTATGTTATCTATCACACATACATTTGACAATAAAATTTTGTAATCCATCGCTGTGTAATTTTGCCCGAGTTTCAAATAAAACTGTAGCCTTTCTTTAAAAAACTAGACAAAGAAAAGGTGGTCATCAGTGTAGAAGCAAAATTTGTATGCATTTTATCAGTCTTGTTTCTGAATTCCTCCCATGTGTATCGGGTATTCGGGTTCAAGATTTGCAACTGGCCAAGCTGCTTTGAACTGGTAAAAGAGAAGTGATCTTGATATAGAGTTGTAGATATTTCAGTTGCAATTGCTTACTCAACTGGATTTGGATTTTGGGACACGTCACTTTCAGTCATCATCGTTTCCTGAGTTTGGCTTTGACCTGAAACTTGTGCTCCACTTGCTGGTCTAAGATTGCATTTATGGGGCGTGTAAGTTACGACCACCTGTTCCTGCTTTGTGATCTAGATGAGGGACGAGAAATTGTTCTGGGCGATTTGTTACAGGTCACTGTCCTCCCATGTCACCATCCTTGATTCCTTGGCCATATACATCTACAGCCTTTTCTCTATCCTCATTTCATTTTTCGTAAAGTCTGCAGTGAATGTGAAGAAAGGAGTACTGGGGCTTGGACTGAGACCAGTGACCGGCTCTGAGGCAGACTGGTAAACAGATCCAAAGACAAACCAACTTCTTGAGAAGCAGCAACTTTTTCTTTACAAACTAAAAACTGCTTCTACTTTAACTTTCACATCTTTTCAGTCTAAAGTCAGTGAAAATTACCCACTAATGCTATTGAGAAAAATATCCCTTTGGTTTCTTTCCTAAGAAAACCTTTCCCACAGGCTGTAGCCTCTCCTCCCACACACACCTCTGCCCCTAGCCCTCCTCCCTGAAGCCGCTGCCCCTAGCCCTCCTCCCCGAAGCCACCGCTTGGATCCTCCCTGTCCATGGCTAGGCATCTCCTCGCCATCGGCTACGCGCTCACCGTCTACAACCGCATGGCCTCCAAGGCCGATGGACTCATCTCCTGCGGAGCCACCCTCATGGAAAGCCCTTGCACGGCGGCAGCCGTCGTCGATGTTATCTTCCTCATGGTTGGCTTCTCGTCCGACGTCCGCTCCACTTCCTTAGACCCCTCCACAGGCGCCCTTGCCAGCCTCGGCCTAGGTGTCATACTTGTGGACATGACCACCTCCGACCCCACCCTTACCTCGGAGATTGCAGCAGAGACAGCCGCCACCGACACCGACACTGTCGATGCCTCCATCTTCGACGACGACTGTAGGGACCGTAATGCAACCATATCCATCTTCGCTGGCAACCACGCGGCTGTGGTCACCCACCTGGTGCCCCTGCTCCAGTCGATGGACAACACGCTATACATGGGCGAGCCCGGCGTAGGGCAGTGCGCGAAGCTAGGAAACCAGATCGTCATCGCGTCCACCACGGTCGGCCTAGTGGAGGGCATGGTGTACGCACACATGGCCGGGATAGACATAGCCAAGTGGCTGTAGGCTATCTCTACTGGTGCGGCGGGGTCTAAGTCGCTAGACCTATTAAAAGTTGCTTAGAGAGTGTGAATAGACGATCTGAAATTTTCTCATAAAAACTGTTAGTTAAGATTTCTCAGATCCGGATGTTCCGGACGCCAAATGAAATCTGGTATGCTCTAGGGTCCGGATGCTTCGGGTTGATCTGGATGATCCGGACACACCAGAAAATCCACAAACAGATATAAAATAAAATCTACCTAACAATCTAAACAAATACAAGTATGACAAGATTGCTAGCTACAACTTTTACAAAGGAAAATGTAGAGCAAGCTAGCTAGTACGTAGATTAAGCAATATGAAACTATAAGCTAACAAGCACAATATGAATATGAAAAACACGTGGATATTTTCTAGAGTTTAGATCTAATGACCTTACGTCTTCGTTGAGAGGCCTTAAAAGGCTGAGTCTCTTTCAACCCTTTTCGTCACCAAGTGCCCACCGAGGTCGAGCTTGGATTTTCACTAGTTACCTCATCGAAGCCGAGGTAGAACTTATATAAACTTCACCGGACACACCACAATCACTTTGGGTGCTCACGGATTGACGCCTAGCCATCTAGGAGGTAGCATCTCCAAGAGTAATAAATCCGTTGAAAGTGCTAGGGCTAAAATCATAGTGCTCAAGATTTAGCAAGAAAACTGATAAACTCCGCGACACAAAAACTTCTAAAAATATGAAGCAAGATGATTGCTAGAAATTTTTTGTTACACTCTCAAATAAAATCTCAAATATTTGCTCAAGATCTAGCTTGAGAGAGAGTGAAGGTTAAGTGAGAGATTTGCTCAAAAGAGTTCTAACGAGCAAAACGGGGTGAGGGGGTATTTTTACCCCTCACTCAAAAAGTGACCATTTAATGGATATTTTGCAAATGTTCATCTGGAGGCTTCAGACCAATCTGGATGTTCTAGGATTCAGATTCAAACCTCGGATGTTTTGGATTAAACCAGACTCCGGTCTCTGAAATAAATCCAAACAGAACGATATTTTCGGAGCATCTGGATAAATCCGGATGTTCCGAGCCTCAAAATAAATTTTATACAGAACAATATTTTCGGAGTATCAGGACTAGTCCGGATGTTTCAGCATTAAAAACAGTCTGATACAGAACCAAGTTTTTGGAGCATCCGGATCAGTCCGGATGTTCCGACTTTTAGAAAATTCAGAAAAAACGATATTTTTGGATGTTCCAGACCAGTCTAGAGCATCCGGACTTGCTGAAAAATTCTGAATTGAGTTTGAAAACATCTAAAAAGCTTTCAAAAATATTTTTATTTGAGCACAAAGTTTTAAAATAATTTTTCAACGCATCTCTCTTTATTGTACGATATTTCTAGACTCAATTTTATATGTAGACCATCAATTTGCGTCATTGAGTCTATTTGGGACTAAACAGAGCTTTTCTCTAAATTTATTTCAATTTTGATGTCGTCTTTCCTAAAATCTCAACATTCATCTTAGCAATACATTTAATAGCTTTTGATCACTATCGTTATTAATACACCAAAATTAATTAAGAGTCTGTATACACCGAGATGCACTTTCACCTGTGCGTGGAGCGGATGCCGGAGCGAGACATGGCCGCTGGGTTCCACGTGTGTCACTTTGTCAAGGACTTCGGCATAAGCCTTTTGGAGTGCTAGGCCATGGGGTTGGCACTGCCGGGGCTCGCCCTTGTGCACCAGCTCTATGTGTTGCTGCTCACG
The DNA here is from genome assembly GCA_000418225.1 of Zizania latifolia. NCBI lineage: Eukaryota > Viridiplantae > Streptophyta > Magnoliopsida > Poales > Poaceae > Zizania > Zizania latifolia. The sequence continues at coordinate 125,292 of KE373057.1, forward strand.
CACAGTGAGGGAGGCTTCAGCACGCATGCGCTCATCCTGGCCATCGAGCGGCTCAACAACACTGTCCTTGACAAGAAACCAGAATGAGCTCAACTCGCTAGATGATTCAGTCAATGGCATATCAGTTGTTCAATTGTGTAATGTAATGGTGCGACAACGTAAACACTTCTGTAGGATTGCATGTGTTTAGCTCTGTTTTTTACAATTTTATTCGTGACAAGTGTAATGAAGATGACGAGTATTCAGAAGCACGTACGTCGACTTCAACACGAGGGGAAATCATTGAGGATGAGAAAATAATAAGGATACCATAAATACCATTTGAGAGAGAATAATTGAAGCTTTGATTAGTGAGAGAGGGAGATAGTTATGTTTTGTAATAACTTTGTTATACCAATATCATTTTGTATTATTTAAATATACACAACATTAGAAAATTTCCTTATTACAACAATGATCTACATACACATCATTAAAAAAATCAGTGTTTTATTGTTAACGTATATTAACAATGCAATCAAATATCAGGGGTACTACATATATTTACTATCAAAACAGAAATCTATAGCCATTCCAACTAATAAACAACTTTTCAACTTTTTCACAGCTCGTAGCTTACAGCAGCTTTTCTATAGCTTACAACTCACAACAAATTTTTAACCGCGGAGAGTGATTTTTGCAGTGACACTCTAGTTATAGAAAAAATTCTGCTTTACTCCTTCAATTATTAGGGTTTGTCTATTTAATCCTTGAACTATGAAATCAATTATTTTACCCATACGAACGGGTCAAATAACTCTCTACTGTAGTTTTATAAATGTATTTTACCCTTGAAGTATGCAGGTCAAATAACTCCCTAAAATAATTTTGTAAGTGGTTTTAACTAAGTGGATAATAAATAGGACAATTATACGGTGATAGAATCGGTAAAGAATTTTTTAATAAGCGTAACATCTTGAAAAATATGCATATTAATACTAATATTTAATTCATGAGCTTACCAATAATTAAGATAAAGGAATAGGTTAGATGAACTTAAATTAAATAGAACTTATATATATACTATGTAAGCAATACATGTATATAACTACCGTATGTCATCGTCATCTACACAGAAAAATATCTACAAAACCAGGTTATTAAAAATGATTTGCATACTTTATAATTAATTTCATAGTGTAAGTTAAATAGACTAACATCAATACTCCAGTAGATTAAGTAGATTTTTTCTCCAATCATACGATCTTGCTTCAAAATACAGTCTGTGCTTCTACAGATTCCTGTAGCACTGTTTACTCGATCACACTGTAGCTCCTTACAGAGGAAGCAAGGGATCGTGTGTTACACTGAAAATAACATTACTATGTGATATTTGAAACAATACTGACACTCAACTTGGGCTGTTGGCATTGACCAATGACTGGCATTGCTATATGTACAAAAAACAAGAGTCCCCTGTGGCTATTATGAAAGGGACATTAATTTCCTATAAGATAAAATTAGTTAGTAGTTTGACCTTATAAAAACCATCATAATCCAATCAAATTGAGATGGAACGTAATCAGCGTAGGATGCTTCTCATGGAAAGTTGCTCATGCAAGATTAACTTGATCACCGTCTCGATATGATTACATACAACAAAATTTATACTACGTATTAATATAAATTATTGTGCCTCCTCCTATTCTCAGTGTCAAAAGAGGAGGTGTACCTAGCATTTTTTGGAAGCAAATGGAATAGTATATATTTTCCGTTTCCCGCCGCTCTCAAACTTAGTCGTTTCATTTCAGTTTTTTCTTATGTCTTTTAAGTGCAGGACATACTTATCCAGCTTTTAAACGATATATAGAAAAATTATATAAATGAATGAAAACCCGTTTTAGAATTGTAAATCAAAATTTAACATTAAATTGATTAGTTTGAATCCTCAAATGATTTTAAGGACATTAGCTTAATTCATACTCCGTATTCCGTAGAGCGGTAGAGGCAGAACCGTAGAAGGGCAGTCAACCACACCCGCCCCGTCACACGGTGGGGCCCGCCGCGCAGTCGGATCTCCCACGCAGCACGAATCTTGGCGCGGATCCGACGCCCGCCTCCACCCTCAAAACCCTCACCCACGTCCTCCCCCCACCTCTCCTTCCCCTTCCGGCGTTCCCCGCGACCGGTGCTCGCGTCGCCTCGCGTCGCCTCCCCTCCCCTCGATCTCCCGATCTGCTCCTCCCCAAGCGCTGCGATTCGCCGCGGGTTGCTCCGCCGCCCGCCGATTTGAGCCTGGGTGTCGGGTTGCCCGGATCAGGTTCGGTTTCTTCTGCTGATTTTTGTGGGTGTTTTTTTAGCCCGGAATGGCGTGAGGAACCCGCGTTTTGGTGCGATTTCCT
>KE373057.1:141780-161999 GCA_000418225.1 Zizania latifolia
GCCAAAGGCCCCACACTGCCTCGCGCTAGATCTGGCGCCGCCTCGCATCGGAGGCCATGCGTCGCCCCACGCCCGGAAGCCATGCGCCGCCTCGCATCGATCCTGCCCCGCCCCACGCCAGATGTGTCGCGCCTCCCCTGCACTGCTGCTGGAGGCCCCTGCGCCGTTCAGTGCAAGATCCGGCGCCGTCCCCCTCCTCCCCGCTTCACGGGTATACGGCGCTCACTGGTGACGGGTATGGGCACGGGTTTTTACCCGTCGGGTAAACGGGTACGGGAATGGGTATGCACTACCCGTACCCGCCATACCCGACTGCCATCCCTAGCTAGGGGTCGGCTAAAGAAGGCCAATGCGCCTGCTCCTTGATGCTGTACGGCGCCAATCCCTGCACCTGACGCATCACATTCTACAATAAACAGTTTAGAAAAATCCGAGAGCTGCAGGACAGCGGCTGATGATAAGGCCTGCTTTAGTGCAAAAAATGCATTAGCCGCTTCTAGAGACCACCGAACGGCCTCTCGTTTGAGCAAGTTTGATAGGGGAGCAGCAATAGCACCATAGTTCTGAATAAACTTACGATAGTAACCTGCTAATCCGATGAAAGCACGTACCATACGGACAGAACGCGGTGTAGGCCAGTCACGAACAGTTTGAACCTTGTGATCATCCATGGCAACACCATCTGCCGAAACCATGTGGCCTAAATAGACTACCTTTTGTTTGCCAAAATTGCATTTAGAACGTTTCAGCACAAGCCCATGAGTATGAAGAGCAGTCAGAACTGTTCAAAGGTGCTGTAGGTGCTCGGCCCAAGTGCAGCTGTAGATTAAAATGTCGTCGAAGAAAACCAGAACAAAACGACGCAAAAACAGGGCCAAAATAGTATTCATAAGAGCCTGAAAAGTAGCCAGAGCATTTGTGAGACCAAAGGGCATTACCAGAAATTCAAAGTGGCCTTGATGCGTACGAAAAGCCATCTTATGTATGTTGTCAGGATGCATTCTAACTTGATGGTAACCCGAACGAAGGTCTAGTTTAGAGAAAAATTTTGCACCATGTAACTCATCAAGAAGCTCATCCACCATAGGAATGGGGAATTTATCTTTAGCAGTTACGACATTGAGAGCCCGATAATCCACACAGAACCTGTAGGAGCCATCCTGCCTGCGGACAAGAAGAACTGGTGAAGAAAAAGGAGATGTACTGGGCCGAATGATACCTTGTTTCAGCATGGTAGCACATTGAGATTCCAGTTCATCCTTCTACAATTGCGGATACCGATAAGGTCGGATTGCGACTGGTGATGAATCGGCCTTTAGATGAATTCTATGGTCGCAACTGCGTGTGGGAGGTAGACCTTGTGGTTCTGAAAATAACTTTGAAAATTCCGCCAAAAGGGGTTGTAGCATTGTATCATCATGAATAACCGCACATGAAGCTGATCGTCCTTCCATCAATCCATCTAGAGTAACTTCTCGAGTTTGTCGCCATATCGCCATGCGCATGTTCACGAAGTCCCATAATATCGGCCCAAGCGATCGCAGCCATTGTGTGCCAAGAATGATGTCAACGGCGCAGAGATCAAAAACAAAACAATCAACGACAAAGTCCTCTCCACCAATAGTGAGCTGTAAATTGCGGCATCGACCCGGACTTTTCAGCCTATCGCCATTAGCGACCACCACATGTAAACCATGGTGGGTTGGCTCCAAGTCAACACGAAGCTGATGTGCGAGCTATGCCTGCAGAAAGTTATGTGTTGATCCCGAGTCTACTAGGGCCACCAATTGCTTTCCTCCAAGAAAAATAGGAAGTTTCATTGTGCTGGCACCACTGACCCCTACCAATGCATTGAGGGAGATCTGTGGCTCGTCATCAGGGATAACTTCCGGTGAATCTTCCCAATCTGCTGTATCATCACCATCACACTCAATATAAAACAACCACGCACATTTATGCCCACGAACGAACTTTTCATCACAATTATAGCAAAGTCCTTATCGTCGTCGTTCGGCAAATTCAGCAGGGGATAAGCGACGGAATTGCTTCTGCGGGCCGTCCGAAGTCTGCTCCGGTGCGGCAACTGCTGTGGCCGGCTTAGCAGGAGCCGAAACCAGTGGTGCCGCGCGCTAAAAATTTCTGCCGCCTGAACACAGTCCCATCTGAACAGCATTAACTTTCCTTTCAAAAGCTTTGGCTAGGCTCATAGCTTCTTGTAAACTAGATGGTCTCTGAAGTTCAACATCAATACCAATACTCTCTGTTAAGCCTCCAATAAACAGCTGAACTTGCTGTCGTTCAGCGAGAGAATCTTCCACACGGCTAGTAAGGGCTAAAATTTTTTCTATATATGTTTTCACTGCTCCGATCTGAACCAACTTCTTGAATTCTCCCAAGGGATTACTACGCACGACCGGACCGAACCGTATGTGGTAGATTGATTTAAAGGTCTCCCAATCAGGTGGTCCATGATTCTTCTCATAATGAAAATACCGCTCCTGAGCAGTGTCGGTGAGATGATAAGTAGCCAACCATACCTGATCAGGATTTGGTGTCCGCTGCCCTCAGAAAAACTGCTCACAATGGTTTAACCAATTGAGAGGATCCCCTTTGCCATTAAATCTAGGAAATTCAAGTTTATAGAACCGGGGAACTCCTCCTGCTGATACTGTTTCAGAAGATTGCTCGGCGTATGTGGGCTGCTGTTGAAAAGGCTGCTGTCCTCCCTGTCCAACCGGCTGCACCCTGAAACCGCCCCCTGCTACTGCGTGGGTTGCTGCCCTGGCGGCGGTACCATGCGGCCGGTGCCACCCATCCTCGGCAAATTGGGTGCTGCTGATGCAGTACCCCCCGCCTCGATGAGCTGCTCCAGGGACGTGACATGGGAGGTGTTCATGGCCAAGGCGCAGCTCATATCAGCGAGACTGCTGAGAATTGTCGACACATCTTGCTGAAGCTTCTTTATCCCGTCGTCATCTGCTGCCACCGACGAATCTGTGTCCCCTGTTGCCATGGGCTCTGATACCAAGTTGTTATGCGTTGCAGGTAACGATCGGATAGGATACGAGTGAGACGTAGGAGGCCTCGGCGTGGAAGGCTTCCCTGATGGCCTCCCCGTGATGAGAAAGCTGGCGCAAGTAAGGATCCAGTACAAGAGAAAAGGGATGAGAAGTAGAGAACGAGGTGAGATAATAGACTTGACTCTTTATTGCCTTGAACTATAATTACAGCCTGCTATTTATAGACTTGCTACAGATCTAATCTACTAAGGAAACTAACTAGATTATAACTGATTATAACTCTAACTAGATTATAACTGAATTACAACTTAAGGACTCCATCTAGGACTGGGCGCAGGCTGGACTCTTGACTAGGGCTCGGCCAGCCCATGGGCTTGGCCCGGACTTGGCCCGAACTAGGCTTAGCCCGTAGTTGGCTGCTCTGGAACGGAGATTCTATTCTTCCTCCTAGTATAGACTTTGCCGACCATGACAACAAGTGTGTCATTTCAAACATTTATAAGTATAATTGCATCATGTACATAAGTGTATGTATGTGGCCATTGATATTATCTTTTTCTTTATTATATTTCGTGATAATTATTATGAAATTTCTTAATTAGAATATATAATATTTATTTATTTTAAAATCAATGGAAGCTAGTGATCCATATACAATCAGGATTTTTTTGTGTTTCAAGTTATAATGCTATATAATATATAGCTAAGTGATGGATAAAAAGTGCCAGAAAAGTAACATTAGATTTGCCGGCACTCTTCTGTCCATTTTACACAGTTGTTCTAACATAAATTTTGTCAAACAGTTCCTTTTCACATTGTTAAGAGTGTATCCATCATTTCATGCCTATCAGCACCAACGTAGACAGTGTCACAATCTAGTTTTATGGAATGTTAAGTGCGGTATAATTGCTTATATGAGCCAGAATTAGTTAATCCAGGATCACTGGCACATAAAAGATGTATGAAAAGCTGGTTAAATCACTAGTGGTTGTACAGCAAATATTACCATCACAGGTATCATCTTTGCACATTTGGCAAGCGTTTGGACAGGAAAACTCACATATTTGAGGGCCTGAAATAATCATGTTACATTCAGTAAACTAATAACATGAACCAACATCAACGACACTGGAAATGAATAAACAAGATGAATATAACCTCATACTGGCAAGTTGTGGTCAGTATGTTTGATACAGAGACTACACAATATTTCTGGAGTGGAGCCACAGGGTCCAGGGATTTCTTACTTGCCTGTATGAATGAATATATAGAATTCATGAGTTTGGCACATTCAGTTGGAAGTAATCTCAGAGAGAAATCTGTACCATTAGCACCAGTGCAGACACCATGGATGTGGTGATACGGTTACAGAAAACAAGAAAAAGTGAGTATCTAAAGAACTCCTTCTCTGCTCCATATGGAACTGTCATGATTTTTTCCTGCATAACATTAATATCAAAACCTATTAATAGGTGAATATGTCCATGTAACAGTTTTAAAGTGTATTTTCTAAAGAGACATGTTTAGAATATCCCCTAAAAGGTTGTGATAGGCTTGGCGAGCCAATGGAAAACCTAGCCACTCAAATAGAGATGAAACTCAAGATTAGGTTTCAACTCTAGTCTACCCAAACTTGCTTAGGATTGAAAGGCTTTGAAGAAGAAGACATGTTTAGAATATGCTTTTCAACAAAAAATGAAAATGACTGCTAGTTTAGATACATAACTCAAAAAATCGGTAAGACAGCGTGAAACATTCATGTGCCTCCTTCAGGCTGAAAGTATTAAGTACATGGTTGAAAAAATAATCTAGTACAGACAAAGATATATTGTCTCCGTTCAATATGGAACAAACCAGCAGCAGTCTAAGGAATGAAATGAATAATGGTGTGCAGTTTTTATTTTTCTGTTTAATTAGAACTTTGAGCCTTATGCTACATCCGGACATAGATAACTTTCCAACCATAAGATTCGGAACAGAAAATGGTGATATGCACATGTACTTAAGTCATAAAAAATATGGCACAAGCTAGCATATTTTGATAGTAAGCAGACATGAAAGGCCGATCAACAATCTCAGTAACAGTGAATAGATCAATATTTAGAAAGTTCATTTGTCAACCAGAACTGATGAAAAGAAAAAGAAAAAAAATGAGGATAGCAGTTGAAGCAGGGGAACTCATGTAGTACCACACAGTAGATAATCCTTCCATTAATCAACCATGTTGAGCTTATTCTCAAGACAAGAGAAGCAATCCAGTGTATAGATCAATTTATGGGACTAATGACGCGCTGAAAAATACAAGATTCGCCGTCGTAAACTCGACGTAGCAAGCAAGCAGGGTTTAGTAGTAACGGGGGGCGCAACATTTGACTGACTCGGGTTTTGTGTTAATATACGACTAGACTGAATCGAACCCCAACCAAAATGCATCGCGCAGCCGGAGCGAATCTGCCATTTCTGAGGGCAAATTTCGTCGAAACGACGAACAGATATGGCAGATCGGCACCAACCCCCTCTCGCAGTCGGCATCCATCGGTGAGCGACTCGAGCCTGAGAGAAGGGGAACGGGATCGGGCAGGCACCTGTAGGACGCCGTAGACGAGGAGGGTGCTCATGATGCCGACGACCGCGAGGCCGCACCTCGCCGCCGACCGCCGCCGCTCCTCCTTGTCCCTCCCCACCGGCACCGTCAGCGCCGCCGCCGCCGCCGCGTCCGCCATGGCCTAGCCTAACCTAAGAGTGAAATGAATCGGGACGACGAGAGGCGCGATCGATGGCGACGGGCGGCGGAGGCGCCCTCGAAACTCGAAATGAATGAGGACGGCGTGTGGGCCCCACGTGACAGCGAGAGTCGCTCAGTCGCCTACTCGCCTCGCCTCCCCTCGCCTCGGCGGCTCTGCCTCCCGCGTGTGCCTCCGAACCGGTGAGTGTAAACGCTAGTCTGTAAGATAATACAAATTTATGTGTCGTCATAATCATATGCTTATCTTCGAGAGGGTAAAGGTGAGTTGTCTAGTGATCTCTTTAGGGAGGAGCTTAAGGTTCTAATAAGCAACTGGTTAGCGTTCGGTATTCCCTCAATCTTAAAATACAGTGTTTTAAGTTTAAAATGTGTCCTAGTAATATTAAAAGATCATTTTTATTTTTAAAGTACATATAATACCCTTAGACTTTATTACTCATTACTTCATCTAACTACTTTTGAACCCACACTCACCTACTCCGAGAAGGGTAATATGGTCTTTTTCATATCTCCACCTAAAGGTTGTTATATTTTAGAATGATAGAAGTAAGAATTTGGCGTAGATGGTTGTTGGGGAAAATTACTTTATCCTAATAGGGCTTATTAGGGCTCTAATAACAGCGGTTGTAAAGCCCCCTTCGGAGGAGCAGGTTGATGCTACGTTTAGAGTTATGTCGAAGCCTTCCAGCATGCCGAAGCCCCCTTCGGGCTGCGAGGTGCGGAGCCTCCGAGACCGCCTGACGGTGGCCTCGAAACCATGGTACTCTTGTCCCCACTGACAAGACATGCGTTCGGTTTCGTTCACACGGAGGGTTACTAAACTACCCCTATGTAATTTTACTGTTCACGCTGTAATAGTCGGTTAAGTATAGGGGGTAACTTCGTATTACCCAGTAATAACTGTGCCTATAAATACCCCTTCCCTTTGCGGGGTAAAAGGAAGGGAACACTGAGAGTAGTAATCAATACAACTATTGCTCTAAGGTTATTATCCATTCGGAGACCTAGAGCACTGTTCGAACCCTAGTAAGCACTTCAAATCATTCGAGGTTCTTAAACATTTAAACATGTTGCGTAGTTCTGAATTACGCCAACAGTTGGCGCCGTCCGTGGAGAGCCTAGTTCAAGACTAGCCTCTCTACCACGGACCTTCGGACCATGCCTTCGAAGAAAAGCAAGAGGGTAGCCCCTACTCGGAGACCACCCCGAGTAGCACAGGCTTCGATGCACCAGGAAGCCCCGACCCCCGAGTCCAATGCGTGAGACCTGCCAGATGTAGAAGCACCCCTAGCGGTAGCATCGAGCTCAAGGCCTACGGGGCTCACCGCTGGCCTTCGTGACGCAACTATCCTCCCGAATATTGCGGAACAGGCCGCTGGCCCTCTAGCGGAGGGCACCCTTCGGGCCGAGGAGCACACCTCGGTCCCCCCTTCGGCTAACAACCTCGTCCTCGGAGCCCTAGCTACCGTGCTAATCGCATCCGACCTACCATTGGTCGCGGGACCTCAAAACACGAGGCCTCCGCCCTCAAGGGCGCTACGGGTCGACTATATTCGATCCCAGGACCCAGAACCAGACTCCGGGGAAAGCGGGGCCGCTGGACATCAGTAGGCCTCCAAGCTGGCCTCGCTTAGAGCTGAAGTCATGAGGTAGCGGCAAAATACGGCCAGCTAGGTCCGCACTGCCGAAGACCCTCCGAGGGCGCCAGTCATCGTCACCGTGAGTGATCATGGTGATCAGGAGCCCCAGGAGCGGAGGCAGAATGCCTCCTTTGACGAAGGGTCGTCACTTTATTCAAATTTGTAGCTGGTCCGCTTCCACTCGAAGTTCCGAATGGCGAAGTTACCCAAGTACTCCGGGGACTCTCAGATCCTGATGAATTTGCCTGCTCGTACGCCCTCGCTATTGAGGCCAGCGGAGGAGAGAGGGACACCATGGCGAAGTGCTTTCCTTTGGCCCTCGAAGGGATAGCCCTTCGGTGGTTCTGGTCCTTGAGACCTTGTTCTGTAAGGTTATGGGAGCACCTTCGCAAGAAATTCACTAATAATTTTTAAGAGACCTTCGTGGAGCCCATGTCAACCGGAAAGCCTATTCCAAGTGAAGCAGCAACCCGGAGAGACGCTGCGGCAATATTCATAGCGTTTCGCCTTTACGAAGTCTCAGATAAAATGTCTCTCCACGTCATCCGTGGTTGACGCTACTCGCGAAGGGGTAACCAATTCAGGCCTCCTGGGCAAGCTTCATAGGAAGCCTATATCCTCGGTGGCACAGCTCATGACGTACTTCGAAGAGTATGCTTGCTCCGAAGAAGGCCAGTTTCGGAGAACTACCACCATCGCCCAAGTTCAAACCCCTGAAGTCCAAGCCTCGAGGCCACCGAAGCCAGCATTTACAGAGCATCAGTCTTCAGAATCAAGACGAAGCCGGAAGCATTTCCGCAATGAAGTGCTAAATATTACTGGGCCAAGGGCCCTGAAGTTCCAGCAAGATCAAGGAAGAGGACGAGGGCCCGAAGTGAGGCCATCCACGGGACCCTTCACCCCGGGGCAGTCCTTCTGCAATATCCACGGCGAAAATCGGAGCCATAACACCGACACTTGTAAGGCTATACTGGCCTTACGAGGGGAGTACTTATAGCGAACTAATGGCCGAGGGACGACGGATCGGGCGTCCGAAATTGCACGTCCCAAGAGCGTCTAGGCCGTAGGTCAGGGCAGAAGCTGGCGAAGCCCCCCTCGAATCCCAGTGGTAAATTTGGTGCCACCGTCGAAGGTTGAAGAAGGCTCTGGCCCTCAGAAAAGGGTAGTATTGCCTATTTCGGGTGGCGGAGCCTTGGGTAACTTGTCCAAGCGACAACGGCAAGATTATGTTCACGAGGTAGGGCACATAGGGACCTCAGCATCAGCCTCTACGATGTCAGAATGGGTTCATGTGGCAATCTTCTTTTCAGCTAAAGATACCATTAGGATCAAGTTCCCGCACGCGGACCCCTCATCATCTCCGCCGATATTGCAGGCACCGAAGTGCGCCGAGTGCTCATTGACGGAGGGAGTTCGGCGGATATTATCTTTGCGCATGCCTTCGACCAGCTGTGTATTCCTCGCAAGCATCTCCTCCTAGCTGTGAGATCCCTGCAAGGCTTCACAGGCCCCCCTCGAGGCAATAGGCTAGATCGGCCTCAAAGTTACCTTCGGCGAAGGCAACTTTTCACGCTCGGAAGAAGTCATCATCGACGCCTCGTACGCCTACAACGCCATCTTCAGAAGGGGGACGTTGAATCAATTCAGAGCCATAGCGCACCACAACTACCTCTGCATGAAGTTGCCCATGCAGGGAGTGCTCACGGTGCTAGGCGACAAAGTGTGGCACGAAGGGTGGAGTATGGCCATGCTGCCCCCTTCGAGCCTCGCCAAGTGCATAACATGTAGCCCTAGGACGAAGCCCACGGCTCCAGTAAAGGCCCCGCATTCAAGGCTCGTCCTAACGGAGAAGTAATAACTAAGGTTCTCATCGACGGGGCCTCGAGTACCCTATCCAGTTCGGAGGAGGACTGACCTCGGAAGTTATGGCTTCGCTAGAAGAGGCGATCCGGAGCAACCTTGACATCTTCGCATGGTCAGACGAAGATATTCCTGGGGTCGACCGAAGCGTCATCGAGCACTCCTTATTGGTAAATCCCAGGACGAGGCCAGTGCACCAGGGGCTGCGGAAGCTATCAGCCGAGTGCGTGAACCTGGCGAAGATCGAGGTGGACAAGCTACTCCGAGCGGGGGTTATACGGGAAGTCAGCCATACGGAGTGGCTGTCGAACCCCGTTTTTGTAAAGAAAAAGAACACGGGGAGGTGGCGCATGTGTATTGACTTCACTTCGTTGAATAAAGCATGCCTCCGTGACCTCTACCCTATGCCTCATATTGATCAGCTCATCGACGCCATTGCGGGCTCCGACCTATTGAGTTTTCTCGATGCTTACTCCAGCTACCATCAAGTTTGGTTAAAACGTGAAGACAAAGACAAAACTAGCTTTGTTACTCCTTCGGGGGTCTACTGCTATGTACGAATGCCCGTCGGTTTAAGAAATATTGGGGCTACTTTTTCTAAGCTAATTGCTAAGGCCCTTGGGCATCAGATAGGCCGAAATGTCGAGGCCTACATGGACGATATTATAAAAAAGCACAAACATAGCATAAACCTAATGGAGACCTTTGAGAGCCTCTATTCGATAGGGGTCCGTTTTAACCCCGAAAAATGTATCTTCGAGGTTCACGCCGGTAAGTTGCTAGGGTACCTGGTTTCGATTCGAGGCATCGAAGCCTGTCCCACCCAGATCAGCGCACTACAGCGCATGACTCCACCCGAAAATTTAAAACAAGTTCAAAAACTCGTAGGTCGCCTCGCAGCTCTCAGTCGCTTCCTCGCGCGCTCCGCTGAATGAAGCTTGCTAATTTTCAAGGCGTTAAGAGGATCAGATGACTTCATATGGACGCCGAAGTGCCAGCAGAGTTTCAATGACATCAAGAAATACCTCGCTAATTTGGCCACCCCCACGACGCCGCTTCCAGAAGAAACATTGTTGCTATACCTCGCAGCTACGACCTCCGCCGTCAGCGTGGTCCTTATTCGTGAAGCAGACTTCGAAGGGATGTTGGCTCAGAGACCAATTTATTTTGTCTCCGAAGCCCTCTTCGGAGCCAAAACAGGGTACACCGAGCTCGAAAAAATAGCATACTCTCTTGTTATGGCTTCGAGGAAGTTAAGGCAGTATTTCCTTGCACACAATATTATTGTGCCGATGTCCTACCTGCTCGGAGACATGCTCTGAAACAGGGACTCTACTGGAAGGATTGGCAAGTGGGCGGTCGAGCTAGCACCCTTCGAAATAGATTTTACTGCGTAGACAGCAACTAAGTCGCAAGTAATTGAGGACTTCATCACGGAGTGGACCCCCCGGCAATCTGGTACCCCGAAGCTCCTAGCGAAGGTATTTGGACTATCTATTCTGATGGAACCTATCAGGCCTTCGGTGCGGGCGCAGGAGTTGTAATAATTTCACCCTCTGGTCAGAAGGCTTTGTATTCTGCTAAATTAAATTTCAAGGCTACAGATAACGTGGCTGAGTACGAAGGCATCCTGTTAGGCCTCCAAAAAGCACTAGCTTTAGGCGCCGCTAGATTACTTGTAAAAATTGACTCCTAGATTGTCGCTAGGCATGTAGACAAAAGCTTTCAAGCTTGGCATCCGGACCTCGCTCAATATCTGTCTGAAGTGCGCAAAGCGGAGCTCGCGTTTAAGGGAATTTTTACCAGAAGTATCCTGAGGGGCGAAAATTAGCAGGCAAACACCCTCACTAAAGCAGCTGCCGAAGACCAAGAACTCCCAGCCAGAGCATTCTATGAAGAACTTTATAACCCGTCTGCACCGAAGCCAGCTTCGGCCGAAGTACTCTGCGTGCAAGACGAAGACTGGCGAAGCCCGATCATGGCCATGCTGCAGAACGAAGGGGCTATTCTCGACGGGCCTGACTTCGCTAGGCTAAAGCATAGGGTCCACAACTACCACATCATAGGGGGCTTATTGTATAAGTCTGGCGTATGCACGCCGTTGCTACGATGCATTCCAACGCCCGAGGGACAAGATTTGCTCCGAGAAATCCACGAAGACCTCTGCGGGAGCCATCTCGCCCCACGAGCGCTGGCTGGCAAGACACTTCGTTAAGGTCTATATTGGCCCACAATCATGGCCGACGCCAAAATCCTAGTCCGCACCTGTCAAGGCTGCCAATGGATGGGAAGGCGGAGTCACCGGCCACCCACTCCGCTTCAGGTCATCGCGCCAGTGTGGCCATTAGCCTGATGGGGCATGGATCTGATCGGACCATTTCCACATGCCAAAGGGAACTTAAAGTTCACAGTGGTGGCAGTCGAGTACTTCTCGAAGTGGGTCGAAGTCAAGCTCCTCATCGCGATCACTTCAAAAAACATCTAGAAGTTCCTCTGGCAGAGTATAATTTGCAGGTTCAGAGTACCGAAGCATTTCACGATCGATAACGGCACTCAGTTTGATGTGGAGCCATTCAAAGAATTCTACGAAGGCCTCAGCATCGAGTTGTGCTTCACAGCAGTCAGGCACCCGCAGTCAAACGGAGCCATCGAACGAGCCAACGGTAATATTTTGGCAGGCCTCAATCACCGGATCGTGGGCCTCGCCAAAGGGCTGTGGGTCGATGAACTACCAAAGATTTTGTGGTCCATTAGAACCACTCAGGCTAGGTCCACAGGCTTGACTCCGTTCAGGTTGTTGTTTGGCGATGAGTCTATGACTCCAACGGAGCTGAAAGGAGGCTCGCTATGATCATTACTACCTGAAGCTGACAACGAGCGGGAGGCTTCCCTTGATCTATCTGAAAAAACAAGGCTTCGAGCCGTTGCAAATCTGACAAAGTACCAAGCCCAGACGAAGATATGGTTCGACCCAAAGGTGAAACCCAATGTCTTGCTGCTAGGACACCTCGTACTCCGAAGTGTCCTGGCATCTAGGAAGTTGAGCAATAAATGGGAAGACCCTTACATTGTACTCTACTCTAATAGGCCGGGCTCATTCAGACTGAGCACTCTAGAAGGGGAGGAATTGAAGCACAGTTAGCATATGGAGCATCTCCGGTGATACTATGCTTAATTTTTCCTCAAGTACCTATGTGGATCCCCCTTGAACAAATTTGATGTAATGCCAGTTCGTCCCAAGTACTCCGAAACCCACTCGGGAAGAAAATCCGCATTTAACTTGACTTCGGCCATACTACTGCGCGGTGGATGCATCGTGTCAGCACTAAGGCTGCGAAGGATAAGTTCTATGCGTATGTAATTCTGCTACCCGAAGCCACCTGCTCGGCGCGAGACAAATCAAGCCTAACACGCCAAAGTGTGCATCGCACACTGCCGTGAAGCCCGAAGCTCAATGTTCGAGGGTCGCTCCCCAAGTATAGCTAATGGTACTGACTTTAGTCTCTGTTCTGGACCCTAAAAATTTCGGTGCGATCCGCTTCACCATTACCGTTGCAAAGCGCCTCTAGGCACGGAGCGGTAAAAATAAATAAATGGATTCCGAGTCAATACTCGAAGCATCCACATAGGTCCGAACCGACCTAGCATTCGAAGCCTACTAGCCGAGCACAAACTCTTCGCATACATAAACGCACATTGACGTAACTAATATTGCGCACACCGGCTTCCCACCAAGCCTCATAGACGCTACGCGCAAGGGGGGCCAGCACCTATGCATCCGATCAGAATGTGCTTCGACATAGGCCTTTACGACAAATTCAAACGAAGTACAAATTATAAATACGAAGTCTAGACAGCAATAAATCCGCACGAAGTACAAATTACAAATGCTAAGTACAAATACGAAGTCTAGACAAGAATGAATTTCATTCACACGAAGTCATAAGTACAAATGCGAAGTGCATCAAGACACTTCGATTACAAACATTACGAAAAAGCACTATCAAAACCCAACAACCAGCGGGCACGTGTCGCTGAGAAGGTGGACCCCCTTTTCTTATTGCTCTTTCTAAGACGAGGGCCCCCTCGGCTCGAGAAGCCTTCGCCGCCACGGGAGCATCCTCGCTTCACAGCTCGGAAGGCCCTTCACTGTTCCTAGAGGTCGGACCAAGACCGAGTCTCAGGTGGCTCCGAGTCGAAGACCGAAAAGTCTAGCGCTTCGTCGTCGCCCGCTTCTAGCATGTTTGGAGGCTGGACCCCTCCGGCTTCAGGAATGGCTTCATCAAAATCGCCTAAGTCGGAAGAAGAAGATGAGCTGCGAAGGGGCTCAACCTTTACGAAGGCTAATAGGTCTTGGGCTACTTCGGGTATAACTTCGCTTGCGGGGCCGAGCGGTATTTTGAGCCTAGGGCAGCCTTCGGATCTATCTACTTCGAACACTACCCACTGCTGCCGAAGCACCTCCGAGGCCTCGAGTACCTCGACATCAATATCAACACTTGTATCTTGAGCCTGAACAAGTTCAAAATGTCCCCGTATTTCATTAAATAAGCTTGATGCGAATTTACATTACAGTACTACCACTAAGTATTACAGGGAGGCCTAAAATATACACCTTCGGAGGAAGAGGGTTCGCTCTAGCAGGCAAAGAATGCTGCCCCATGCGCTGACGTCGAACGGCCTGCTGAAGCTCGAGGGCCGCCTCCCGCGCTTAAGCCTTTCAAGACTCTTGAAGCGGGCGCCAAGCCGCGGTAACCTCCAGAGCAGGTGAAATCAATCGGGGGTCGTCGAAGTCCACCTTCCCAACGGAGGTTGCTGTCGTGAGGTGTTGGCACCCGGCTTCATGAAGCAGCTGAAGGACCTCTTGGCCGGCGACCCTCCCCACCGTCTGAGCGAAGCCCACCAAGGTATTCTCGGTTATGCAAGCGGCGACCTGAAGAAAGCCGAGGCGGTGCCGAACGGGGTCCCTGGCGTCAAAACTAGGGGTCCTGCACTCGGTCCCCAAATGCCCCAAAATGCCACTAAGTGTGGCGATGGTCTCGTCAGCCTCTTGGGTGGCCTTGGCCCTTTCGGCTTCTAAGGCCAGATTGGCAGTGCGAAGCCGCTCGACTTCGGCCTCCAGGGACTTGTTGGCCTGCCGAAGCCTTTTGGCCTCCAAAGCCGCTGCCGCCCCGGCCTCGCGCTCTTTCTAGGCTTCGGCTCGCAGCCCCTCGACGGCCACCTCAGCCTGTTGATGGCGCTGGGTGGCCTCCGAAGCTTGCCACTGAAGGTTCCAGATGTCCCTCGCTACGAGGTCCTCCTGGCGGTCGACGGCGAGGGCGGCCCCGTGAAGCAAGACGAAGGCCTGCGGCACAAAAAGGTTAAAACAAAGGAAAAAATACAAGGGCCTAGCGAACTAGTCTTCGATCTCGTTACCTGGAGTAGAGCCTCTTCGGCGGTTGCGGTGAGGTTGGCGTGGCGGTAGCGGCCCATCTCCGCTACCAAGTCGCTGCTTGCCAGGCCCTAGCTGCCACTAAGGAACTGGGACACCATGTCTCCGACTGGTGCTCCCGATGAGATGAAGGGACACAGCAAGGGGACCCTGCTCGTCGCCCCCTCCGGAGTGGGGCTTCAGTTGGCAACCATGGCCCCGACGGTCGAAGGAGCCAGAGCAGTTGCCTCATCATCAGCCTCCTCCTCATCGTCGTCGTCTTCCTCGGCGGAGGAGCCCTCATGGGACTCCCCGCTACCCCCTCCGCTGCTGCTGCTCGATCCCTTCACGTCGTCGATGACCTCGATGGCCTCGTCTTGGTGGTCACTGAGGTCCCCTTTGATGCCAGCCGCGGCATCTGCAAGAAAAATATTAAGTCAAGGGCTGGCTAGCGACGAAGGCTGCCAAGAAGCCTGAACTACCAAAGTACCTTGGACTTCTCCTACGACTAGATAGAGGTCCAAGCAGTCCGGGGGGACAAAGAGGTCACCCCAGTCTATCTCCAATGGAGCCGGCGGAGCCTCCGCCTCCTGGTTCGCCCCTGAAGGGACCTCTTTGATCTCCACCTCGAGAGCTGGGCTTCGGGGCGGTGATGACCTCGCCCCTGAGGCCACGATCACCAGCACCACCGACGGGGGTCCGGATGGCTCTTCGAAACCCGTCGGACCCCGCGGATGCTGCGGCGATGAACCCTGAGGCTCGTCGTCTTCGTCCGCCCTCTTCCTTTTCTCCTCTGAAGGGGTGGGGTCTAGGAGCTCCGGGAGCGCTGGGACCTCATCGGCGCCAAGCCGAACCCATATCCGGTTATACCTCTCCCAAGACCTGACCAGGGCGAGGCGCCAACTCCACTCGTTTATGGTCGAAGCGCCCACGACGCGCTCCGCCACCTTGATCACCTCCTCCGGCGTCAGTATGTCTCGCTTGGCTGCAGTTCAATGAAACAAAATGATAAAGACCACTAAGCAAAGTACCTAAGATTCGAAGGATTAGGTTTCGAAGCCTTACCAATGAACTCCGAAGGGATCTCATTCAGCTCGCCCGATGCGGAGTCCATGAATAGGCCCTTCGGCCACCTAAGCTTAAGGGGGCTGATTTGGAGGGTAATGAACTCCTCTGTGAGGTCCCTCATACTCATCCTTCGGGGCACCTTTTGCAGAAGCTGGACCCGGGACCTGATGATGGCCGAATCCGTTACCACTTGAGCTTGGCGACGGTACGAGATGAAGGCGTTGGTATTGCGAAGAGGGGAGTTCGCTCTGACGGAGATGTAAAACCAATTTTGGTCCCACCTCGAGTACCATCGATCGTTCGAAGCCCTCGTCAGGAAAGAGTCGTTAAACTCTTGGCGGAGCTGGAAGTTGACACTGCCGAAGGCTAAGGCCCTGATGACTCCGTCTTCGTAGGTCCGTCTCTTAGGCTGGTAGTTCGCATCGTGGAGGGCCATGAAGACGTCTGCTCGGCCCTCGCACCCCTCCGCCCTCATGGCCCACTCAAAAATGGCGAGGCGGGCTATGGCGTTTGGGGATAGTTAGGGGAGCTCTAGGTTGTACATCTGGAGCACCTCGCTCAGCAGCTCTGTTGCTGGGATCCCGAGCCCCGCCTCAAAGAAAGCTTCAAAAATCACCGCCTCGTCGTCTCTTGGGGCGGGGATGATGTCGTGCTTCGAGGTGCGGAGGGCGACCGACTATACGACCTTGCCGGCGTATGCATCGTTGGCGGAGTCCAACATAGACCTTGTCTTTTTCAGCTCCAAGGTTTACTCGAATTTCTCCGTTGAAGGCCGAAGGTCGTGCGGCCCATAGTGCTTCGCAGCGGCCTTCGCAGTCGCCGCCGCAGCTTGGGCCTGCACGGAGGAGGTGCCACCGTCGAGGGGGAGGCTTTTGGCCATAGAAGCCTTCTTCGGCATCTTCGCGAGTCTAGATTGAACCCTAACGAGGAAGCGAAGGGAGGCTAAGGAAGCTGAGGGCTTCACAAGCAAAGGGCTGAGAGCTCAGAGTGGAGCGAGATTGGGAGCAAAGGCTAAAGGATGATAGTGCGCGTAATGAGCCCCGGGACACAAGGGGGCTTATATAAGCGGTAAAAAGTGCGCGGTGCTCCGCCCGAAGCCGTTTTTTATCACCCCGCACGCGTCTTTCGGAGTCTATGATTGGTGGGGCCAAGGTAAAATAGGGCTTAGTGCCTCAGCCTAGCGACGGTTCGTTTCTAGGCCGTTGGCCGCACTCGACGTCGTTTGAAGTTTCGAGGACGTCCAATCAACTCTTGCTAGTCATTTAATGATCGAAGTAAGGTTGGCCTTGGACCGGGTTCCGAAGCCCTGGTCTCCGAAGGAAGATGCAAGGAGGTGTTATTTGTCGAAGGTGCGCTTTACCCCTTCGATAGAAGAGCTACGTGCGAGGGGCTACTGTTGGGAGAAATTACTTTATCCTAACAGGGCTCCAATAACAGCGGTTGCAAAGCCCCCTTCGGAGGAGTAGGTTGACACTACGTTTAGAGTTATGTCGAAGTCTTCCAGCATGCCGAAGCCTCCTTCGGCCTGTGAGATGCGGAGCCTCTGAGACCTCCTGACGGTGGCCTCGAAACCACGGTACTCTTGTTCCCTCCGACAAGACATGCGTTCGGTTCCGTTCACATGGAGAGTTACTAAACTACCCCTATGTAATTTTACTGTTCACGCTATAATAGTCGGTTAGGTATAGGAGGTAACTTCGTATTACCCTGTAGTAATTATGCCTATAAATATCCTTTCCTTTACGGGGTAAAAGGAAGGAAACACTGAGAGTAGTAATTAATACAACTCTTGCAATAAGGTTATTATCCATTTAAAAGCCTAGAGTACTGTTTGAACCATAGTAAGCACTTTGAACCCTTCGAGGTTCTTAAACATTTAAACTTGTTGCGTAGTTCCAAATTACGCCAACAATGGTATTTGCTAACTTCTATATATTAGTTCTTTTCTAAAATCATACGGTTTCTGAATTTTACAATATAAGAAAAAATCTATAGAGCTGCTAGCTAGAGATTTTGTGAGTAATGTAGCTGCTAAGCTCCTCTAAACAAAACCTTATATCTTGCTTAACAACTTCACATATAATTTACTTAGATGGTACTAAGTGTAATTGTCACAAGTGACCACATATTGAAATGGCCATCGTAATCATACGGCTATCTTTAAGGGTGTAAACTCATCATTTTTCCTAGGCATGCAACCAAAGCGTAGTATGTGAAATATCTTTCGCCTGCTGACAGCACAAGTAGGAAATAAAGGTAGGACTGTAGGAGTGCTACTTGTAGATAGATACTTTTTATGCATAATTAGGAGTATATTAATAAAAATATATCAACTAATCTGAAATTTTTTTCTATGACTAAGTTTGGTGGCCTCCTCAATGCCTGAGGGAGGAGGAATGCGAAGGATGATCTATTTTGGAGAAATCTGGATATTTTCTAAATGCGACATTGTCCACTCTCGGATAACAACATATATTTCAAAGTTTAATTAATTCAACAAGAAACTTTGAGAAATTTCAACTTGCAGTTATAAAATCAGAAAGATACTATGTATTATGTTTTTGAAGACTGGCATGATCTTTACTTGACAACACAGTAGCAGCATTCCATTTTAGCAGTCTTTGTTCTTATAAGCATCTAGTTTGATAGTTAATTAGTACCGCTTGATTTGTAGCTGTGATTCCATTCCTGTACAAATAAGATGTAAGTAGAAATGTTGCGAGCAAGCAACACATGAAGGACCAAACAAATTACTGGTATAGAACATTATATTACTTCCCTGCTATACTATGTTGTGTCAAATTTAAATCTAGATTATAATATTACGAGACGGAGGGAGGGTAAGCTAGCTTACATCAATGTCAGTAAGCAATAAGCAACGGCATGTCGCATGGTACTCACAGTCACAGGGACAGCACGTAATGGAGCTAGCTAGCATCATTGAATTATAACATGTTCCTGCTTATTGAAACAGATAACTGATGACATGAAAGGCTGAGGAAGGCAGTATGTCTCTACACTATGTTTGATCCAACTTGTGTCGGCGAACAATTCATCGTCTAATATCATTGTCATGTGCTAGCCCGGCTGGTTAACATTATTTCCTGATGCTACTGGACAGTTTGGAATTGGTAGGATTCCGTGATTGCTTTATCACTACCAGGGTTAACAATCGGTAACAGTGGTAAACTGGCCAAAATTCAAATTCTAAATTTTGAACCAAATGGTTATTAGTTATCACTTGGTTTGGAGTGGTTGCCGAGCGGTTTGGTATCGATAACTAGTCGGTTTACATCGAAAATTGATTAGTTTTTTTAAAAAAAATAGAAAAATAGGAAAAATATAGAAACATTGTAGGAATATAAATAAAATTTGTGATATAATGATAAAAAAATTTTGGTATAAAATTTATTGTTTTTTGTTGTATTAAACGGCGGAGCATTAGAAATATAGTAATACCATTTTTAAAAAACAAAAACATGTCTTTTGGGCTGGGAAAAATTTACCTTTTTACCTATGTTTTTTCATAACTTTGTAAAATTTTAATATTTTTAAATCAAATTTCACCATAAACAAACATAAATCATATAGTATTTATAGATTTTTTTAAAAGAATTTTAAAATTTAACTTTGAATTTTGAATCAAATCGATCGATACCACATACCACTCAGTTACGCAAACCCTCAACAGTACAATTGTTGCTTGTCTGCTGACTGGTGAGCCTCCCGAATTACCAGTACGCGTGCTATCTTGTTTGCGATGCAGGTAAAGTTTTCCGTTTGGGCTGCATCACTCAGGCATGTTACCAGTTAATGCAAAGGACCTAGGAGTTGATGAAGGATTAGGCAACGACTCATCAACGTCAATGGATTAGCGGCAGATTCTATCATCATACTACTCAATTCTGTGCTCACAGTCACAGGTGCAGTAGGTACCTGCCGATGTTGCTAGGCCAGTACTACATCTACATTACCCCATGTGTCTCAATCATTGCATTAAACTGTACAGTTTCTTCGGCGAAAGCTTTCTTGAATGGTGATGTGATTTATTTACAAATAGATCATATAGCGGCTAATCAAGTTTGCCTCTAATGACATGCAAGATAGTTATATACATTGATGCTTTCATGCTTCACTCTACATGTAATGAAAGATATATATATAGGAAATTTTACGGTCCTTAAAAAGATACCAAAAGATATCACAATTTTTAGTGTTAATTTTGATACCAAGACAAGGTACCAAGAGATACCATAATTTTTAATTATTAGGGGAATTACTTTCCACCATACTCAAGGATTAATAAGGATTAATTATTCGCTTAAACGATCCTTCGGAGCCTGAAGCCTTCAGTCTACGTACCTTCAAAGGCATCGAAGTTCTACGAAGTCCTCGAAGACGCTCGAAGTCAAGATTCCCGAAACCTTTCGAAGCGAAGCCTTCAGTAATACCGGCTCGAAGGCCTAAAACTGCTT
>KE373057.1:162011-176138 GCA_000418225.1 Zizania latifolia
ATACTGAGGGTATGCGTTCACTCTGACAAGATGTATACTTTACAGTACTACATTTAGTTTTTTACTACGCTACCCATACGTGTATTTGTACTGTATATTACAAGCATAGTCGGTTGCAAGTAGAGAGTAATAACGTATTACTCTCTATAAATTATGCCTATAAATACCACATATTTACTACTGAGGAGGGGACCACGTACTGTTTCACCTAACAGAAATACACATACTTCCGGGCATACGGTATTACTCCATTCGAAGGCCTACACCTAGATCCAAAAAATCTTAAGCCCTTCAAGATTTATTGAACCTATTGTGTAATAATTCATTACACCAACAGTTAGTGCCGTCCGTGGGGAGCTTAGTTCTAAACTAGCCTCTCTACCTCTATCTCTACACGAAGTTCGAAGTATGCCTCCGAAAAAAGGCAAGGGTGTGGCCCCTTCCAGGAAGTCTCCTAGAGGTTCAAAGGCCACTTAGCGGCCGGAGGACCTTTGCACCGAAGGCAACACGCAGGGCTCCAGAGGTCCCCCGGACCTCGAAAGACTTCCAGAAGCCACAGGGCAAGCCACGGACCCCCTCCCGGTGAACCCTGCCGTCTTGCCGTCGACGAACACCACCTCTAGGCCGGAGGGGCCCACAATGGCCTCCCCGGAGGTGGCCCCCCTCGGAGCTCCGGGACCCTCACGCCCAACCACTCTGCCACCACCAATAGCTCTACGAACTGATTATGCTCAGTCGTAGGAGCTAGGGGACCCCCCCCCCTCCGCATGGTGGAGCCCCCGAAGATATCTAGGCCTCCAAGCTGGCCTCGTTACATGCACAGGTCTTGAGCTGGCATCAAAGCGCTGCTGAGCAGACGCACGCCCCAGAAACCTCCGTTGATCCACCAAGGCCCCCCATCGTCGCCCTGAGTGACCACGGAGAGCAGGGATCTCAGGAGCAAAGGTAAAATGCCTCCTTTGATGAGAGGTCGCCACTATACCCGGACCTTTAGATGGTTCACTTCCATTCAAAGTTTTGGACCACGAAGCTACCGAAGTACTCCAGCGACTCAGACCCCGATAAGTTTACGTGCTCCTATGCCCTCGCAATCGAGGCCAGCGGAGGCGAGAGAGATACCATGGCTAAGTACTTCCTGTTAGCCCTCGAAGGCATAGCCCTTCGATAGTTCTGGTCCCTCTAGAAGCCCATGTCCACTGGAAGCCTCTTCCAGGTGAAGCAGCAGACCGGAGAGACCCTCCGACAATGTTTTTAGCACTTCGCTTATACGAAGTCACAGATTAAAGGGCTCTCCACATCGTCTGTAGTCGACGCGGATCGTAAAGGTGTCACATATCCAGGCCTCCTCGATAAGCTGCACAGGAAGCCGATCTCTTCGGTGGCCCAATTAATAAAGTATTTCGAGGAGCACGCTCACTCTGAGGAAGGCCAGCTCTGCAGGAATACTGCCGTTGCCCTGGCTCCAACGTCGGAGGCGCGAGCTCCAAGCCTGCCCAAGCCAGCCTACATGGATGGTAGAGCCCTCGAGTCTAAGAGAAACAGAAAGCACTTTTAGAGCGAAGTGCTAAACATCACCGGGCCTCGGCCCCCTAAGTTCCAACAAGGTCAAGGGCGAGGCCGAGGCGCTGGGCCGAGGCCAGTAGTCGGACCCTCCGCCCTAGGTCAAAATTTCTTCTGCAACGTACATGGGGCCAACCGCAGTCACAACACCAAAACCTACAAGGCCATTTTGGCCCTGCGAGGCTACTACCTCGAGCGGACTACAGGCTGAGAGACGACAGATCGAGCCTCCAAAGCCACCTGCCCAGAGCAAGTCCAGGCAGTGGCCCATGTTGAGCCAAACGAAGCGCAGCCTCGAGTCCCGACGGTGCACGCGATGCCACCCCTGAAGATCGAAAACGTACCATGGCCCTAGAAGCGAGTAGTGCTCCTGATCTCTGGTGGCGGAGCACTTGAGAACCTGTCCAAGCAGTAGAGGTGTGAGTATGTCTGAGAAGTAGGACATATCAGGACTTCATCCTCGGCTGCATCAATGCCAGAGTGGACGCATGTACCGATCTACTTCACTGCCAAAGATGCAGTTAGCATCAAGTTTCCACACGCGGACCCCCTCATCATCTCCATCGACATTGCGGGCACCGAGGTGCGGCGCGTGCTCGTTGATGGCGGCAGCTCCGCAGATATTATTTTTGCACACGCCTTCGATCAGCTGTGCATTCCTAGAAAGCACCTCCTTCTGGTGGCAAGGCCTCTACAGGGGTTCAGTGGAGCGCCACTCGAAGCAATATGCCAGATAGGCCTAGAAGTTACCTTCGGAGAAGGCAACCTCGCGTGCGCAGAAGAAATCATCTTTGATGTTGTCGATGCCCCGTACGCCTATAACGCAATACTCAGAAGGGGTACTCTGAACCAGTTCAGAGCGGTTGCACATCTTAATTATTTGTGTATGAAAATTCTAACCCAATGGGGGTCCTTACGGTGTTTGGAGACCAAAGCGTAGCACGAATGGTCGAATACGGCCATACAGCACCCCTCGACGCTTGGCAAGTTTACTCCGTGCAAGCGCAAAGCGAGAGTAGTGCACTCCCAGAAGATCGCCGAGGGCCAGCCGTCAAGCCCAAGCCCGATGGGGAAGTGGTCACCCGAACTATCGTCGAAGGGGGGCTCGAGTACCCCCTACAGTTTGGAGGTGATTTAAGTCCCGAAGAGTTGACTTGGCTCGAGGGGACCCTCAAGTCTAACCTTAATGTCTTCGTGTGGACCAATGAAGACATTCCAGGGGTGGACCGAAGCTTTATTGAACACTCCTTGCTGGTTAACCCTCGAGCTCGCCCTGTGCGCCAAGGGCTCCGCAAGATTGAAGTGGAGAAACTACTGCGCACCGGAGTCATACGGGAAGTAAGCCATTCGGAGTGGCTATCGAACCCCATTTTTGTAAAAAAGAAAAACATGGAAAACTGGCATATGTGTATAGACTACACTTCATTGAATAAAGCATGCCCCCGTGACCCCTACCCCATGCCTCTCATCGATCAACTGGTAGATTCTACAGTCGGCTCTGAATTATTAAGCTTCCTCGATGATTACTCTGGATATCATCAAGTATGGCTCAAGCAGGAGGACCAAGAATAAACAAGTTTTGTAACCCCTTCAGGGGTATATTGCTATGTACGTATGTCCTTTGGCCTGCAAAATGCCGGGGCTACATTCTCTAGATTAATTGTGAAGGCCTTGGGCCATCAGCTGGGAAGGAATATCGATGCCTATATGGACGACATCATAATAAAAAGCACTAAGACAAATATACATAGCAAGAATTTAGCCGAAACCTTTGAAAGCTTATGAAGGGTTGGAATTCGGCTAAATCCAGAAAAATGCGTATTCAGAGCCCAGGCTAGAAAATTACTGGGGTATCTAGTTTCGAGTCGAGAGATCGAAGCCAGCCTCATGCAAATTAGTGCATTGCAACGAATGGCACCTCCGGAGAATTTAAAGCAGGTTCGAAAGTTCGCAGGCCGCCTCGTAGCTCTAAGCAGGTTTCTCGCACGCTCAGCTGAACGAAGCCTACCTATATTTAAGGCTTTGAAGGGCTCCAAAGATTTTGAGTGGACCCCCGAATGTCAAGCCTCATTCGATGATTTAAAGCTATACCTTGCAGATTTGGCTACTCTCTTCACTCCGCTTCCCAAAGAAGAGCTGCAATTGTACCTCGCAGCGACAGCCTTCACCGTCAGCACGGTGCTAGTCTACGAAGCAAACGTTGAGGACAAGTTGGCTCAAAGGCCAATATACTTCATCTCTAAAGCCTTGTTCGGAGCGAAAATGAGGTACACGGAGCTGAAAAAAATCACCTATTCCCTCATTATGGCCTCAAGAAAGCTTTGGCACTATTTTTTAGCGCACAATATTATTGTGCCGACGTCATATCTGCTCGAAGATATGCTCCGCAACAAAGATTTCATAGGCCGCATTGGGAAGTGGGCCATTGAACTTAGACCATTCGGGATCACTTTTGCTGCACGAACTACGATCAAGTCCCAGATCCTAGCGGATTTTGTTTGTGAGTGAACCCCTTCGGTGACTTGGCAGCCTGAAGAACTGTGCGAAGGTATTTGGACTATATATTCAGATGGTGCTTATCAGGCCTCCGGTACAGGTGCTGGAGCTATAATAATTTCTCCCTCTAGCCAGAAGGCCTTGTATTCTGTAAGGCTAAATTTTAAAGCCACGAATAATGTAGCCTAATACGAATGTGTGTTGTTAGGCCTTCGAAAGGCACGTGCACTAGGTGCCACATGGATAATTATAAAAACAGACTCACAGGTTGTCGCGGGCCATATCGACAAAAGCTTTTAAGCTCGGTACCCTGACCTCGCAGGTTACCTGGCCGAAGTGCGGAAGGCTGAGTTAGCTTTCAAAGGAATCTCCATTCAGAGTATCCAGAGAGCTGACAATCAGCAAGCCGATGCCTTAGCCAAAGCAGTAGCCGGAGGACAAGAGCCAGCAGTCGGGGTATTCTACGAAGTACTAGCAGCACCGTCTGCACTTAAGACAGAAGCTACCGAGGTGCTATGCGTGTAGACCAATGACTAGCGAAGCCCCATCATAGCAATGATAAAAGACGAAGTGGACCTTCCCGAAGGCCCCGAATTGCAAAGAATAAAGTACAGAGTCAGAAATTATCATATAATAAACGACCACTGCCATAAGACTGGTCATTGGCGGAGGAATTGCAAGTTGTATTTGGAAGAACTCAAGAAAAAGAAGGAAACTGTGACTTCTACTTCAAGTATAAATGTTATTGAAATTAATCTTGCTACTCGTCCAAGTGATTCATGGGTATTTGATACCGGATCAATGATTCATGCTTACAAATCATTGCAGGGACTGAATAGGACAAGGAAGTGCGCAAGAGGTGAGTTGGATGTCCGCGTCGGCAATGGTGCAAAAGTTGTTGCGTTGGCCGTCGGAGTTTATTCTTTATCGCTACCCTCAGGATTAGTTTTGAAATTAAATAATTGTTATTTTATTCCGGCCTTAGATAGAAACATTATCTCTTCTTCATGTTTAGAGGAAGACGGTTTTGAATTCATAATAAAGAACAAGTGTTGTTCGATATTTTTGGATGGTATGCTCTATGGTGTTTGTCCATTATTGAATGGCTTATATATTCTGAATCTTGAGGATACACATGTTTATAACGTTAATACCAAGAAGTCTCGGCTTAATGATTTGAATCCTACCTATATATGACATTGTCGTTTAGGTCATATAAATGAGAAGCGTACGCAGAAGCTCTATAAAGATGGGATTCTGGAGTCATTTGATTTCAAATCATTTAATACATGTGAGTCTTGTTTACTTGGCAAAATGACTAAGACGCCTTTCACTGGTCAAAGTGAAAGGGCAAATAAATTGTTGGCTATTGTATATACTGATGTATGTAGACCAATGAGTTCTATAGCTAGAGGTAGATTCCAGTACTTCATTACTTTTACCGAGGACTTTAGTAGATTTGGTTACATCTACTTAATGAGGCATAAGTTGGAATCATTTGAAGAGTTCAAGGAGTTCCAGAATGAGGTACAAAATCATACAAGCAAGACAATTAAATTTCTACGATTTGATCGTGGAGGTGAATATTTAAGCCATGATTTTAATGATCATCTAAAGCAATATGGAATTGTTCCACAGCTGACTCCACCAGGCACGCCCCAATGGAATAGGGTGTCCGAGCGGAGGAACCGAACATTGTTAGACATGGTTCGGTCAATGATGAGTCAATCTGATCTTCTATAGTCCTTTTGGGGATTTGCTCTAGAAACTGCTGCTTTCACATTAAACAGAGTTCCATCTAAATCTATAGAGAGGACACCATATGAGATATGGACTGAGAAGCGTCTCGGGTTGTCTTTTCTAAAGATATGGGGTTGTGAGGCCTATGTAAAACGTTTGACGTCTGACAAGCTCAATCCCAAATCTGATAAATGCTTCTTTGTGGGATATCCTAGAGAAACCAAAGGATATTACTTTTATAACCGGAAAAAAGGCAAAGTGTTTGTCGCCCGGAATGGTGTCTTTCTGGAGAAAGAGTTTCTCTCAAAAGGGGTTAGTGGGAGCACGGTGCGACTCGAAGAGGTTCGAGAACCACTAGAAAGTGTTTCAGCTCCCACTGAACCGTAACTCGATATGCAAGATGTTGCAGAACCTGTTGTCGAGACACCAACCCCACGTCGGTAGGAAAGGTTGAGTCGTGCATCCGAGCGGTTTACATTTTTAATCACTAGGCAGCGCGACATATTATTGTTGGACAATGATGAACCTAAGACCTATTCGGAAGCGGTGATGGGACCAGACTCTAAGAAATGGCTTGGAGCCATAAGATCCGAGTTAGATTCCATACGAGAGAATCAAGTTTAGAACTTGGTCGATCCACCAGTTGGTGTAAAAACTATTGAGTGTAAATAGATTTTTAAGAAAAAGATAGACGTTGATGGAAATGTTCATATCTATAAAGCATGATTGGTGGCGAAAGGTTTTAGGCAGATTCAAGGTATTGATTATGATGAAATGTTTTTGCCCGTCGTAATGCTAAAGTCTATTCGGATCATTCTAGCAATCGCCGCATATTATGACTATGAGATATGGCAAATTGATATCAAAATGGCTTTCCTTAATAGAAACCTAAGTGAGGATGTGTACATGACACAGCCTGAAGGTTTTGACGATCCCAAGAATACTAGAAAAATTTGCAAGCTACAAAGGTCCATTTATGGGCTGAAGCAAGCTTCTCGGAGTTGGAATCTTTATTTTGATGAAGTGATCAAAGGGTTTGGTTTCATTGATAATGAAGAATAGCCTTGTATTTACGAAAAAACTAGTGGGAGCGCACTTGTATTTCTGGTCTTATATGTGGATGACATATTATTGACCGAAAATGATATTCCAATGTTCGATGCTGTTAAATCTTCGTTGCGAAAAAATTTCTCAATGAAAGATCTTGGAGAGGCAGCATACATTTTGGGCATAAAGATCTATAGAGATAGATCGAGAAGGCTAATTAGGTTAAGCCAAAGCATGTAAATTGATAAGGTATTGAAACGGTTCAATATGCAGAATTCCAAGAAATGTTTTCTGTCAATGTCACATGGTGTTACGCTCAACAAGAGTCAGTGTCCTTCGATACCTGATAAGCTAGAGAAGATGAGTGTGATCCCGTATGCCTCCCTAATCGGGTCTATCATGTATGCCATGCTGTGTACACGCCTAGATATTTCTTATACTCTAAGTGTTACGAGTAGATATTAATCAAACCCGGGTGAAAATCACTGGACAATAGTAAAGAGTATCCTTAAGTACTTGATTTGTGTAAATGGTTACATCGATGCAAGCTTCCAAACCGACAAGAATGATTCGCGATCGCAGTCTGGATTTGTGTTTTGTCTCAATGGAGGCGCAGTGAGTTGGAAGAGTTCCAAGCACAAAACGGTTGCAGATTCAACAACGGAGGCCGAGTACATTGCAGCATCTGAAGCTGTGAAGGAGGTTGTTTAGATCAGAAAATTTATTTTTGAGCTGGGAGTTGTCCCTAGTGCGTCTAGTCCAGTGGACCTCTATTGTGATAATAGTGGTGCCATTACGCAAACCAAGAAGCCTAGGTCGCACCAGAAGTCCAAGCACATACTTCGACGTTTTTACCTCATCAGTGAGATCATAGATAGAGGTGATGTAAAGATATACAAGGTGCACACGGATTTAAATGCTGTCGATGCGTTGATAAAGCCTCTCTCATAGCTCAAGCATGAGGCGCACTTGAGCTCTATGGGTATTAGATACTTACGCGATCTAGTCTTGTGTATGTGAGAGAAAGTGTCATGTCTATGCTAATGTACTTTGGATAATTGGTTATCTTGTTCCTTGAATAAATATCTTTTATATTGATAAGCAAGTATGTGACTTATTTGTGAAACTCTTTGTTTTATAATGATGTTATTCTAAATGATCCCAAATCTCATATCATCATGTGGGACAGTGATGATTCATAGATTAGCATATTTGACTGATTGATGATCATGTTTCACGGATCATAGATATGAAGATATCAAATCAGTGATGTGGACACATGTTAGAGAATATGGTGTTAGATAGACACACTTTGGGATACTGCTGGGATTGTTATTTTGAATGTATCATCGGTTGTTCTCAAATGGTGTACCTGTAGAATCCTTAGACCTGAGATCATCATTGATTCCAAAACGTGTAGTGACGCACTTAGGGGCTTCTAAACGCTATTCCGTAACTAGGTAGTTATAAAGGTTGTTTTCGGGTGTGTTATGAAACATGTTGTGGGATGCGAGCGGTTAAGATGGAATTTACCCCTCCTAAATAACGGGAGAGACGTCTCTGGGCCCCTCGAGATAGTTAGATTGGAAAAGTGCATGGCCATGCCACTACGATTAAAAAGTTAATTATGATTAATCCACTACTTGATCGAGTGAAGTGTCGAGCTATCACAAGTGGGAGATTGATGGAAATATGCCTAAGAAAATTCTGAGAGAACCGAAAGTTCTGGCTTGAGACCGGAAGTTCCGGGTTCTGGAGCATTCGGAAGTTCTGGTTCGACCGAAAGTTCTGGGCTAGCCCCAGTTTCGGTTTATGGAGGAATCAGAAGTTCCGATTGGACCGAAAGTTCTGGACCTTCCTGAGAGATATATTCTGGATGAACCGGAAGTTCCTGGTGAGACCCAAAAGTGCCGGGTCGAAATAAATTTGATACAGAATGTTATTTTCAGAAGTTCCGGTTGGACCGAAAGTTTCGGTTAGACCAGAAGTTCTGGACAGAAAAAAATTCGTACAGAAGGTTGTTTTTACAAGTTCTAGGTCTGGACCAGAATTTTCGGGCCAGACGAACAGATTAGATCTGTTAGGCTTTAATACTGATTAAAGGCCCATAAAAGGGCACTATATAAGGAGAGGAGGGGCTAGGATGAAAAATCTGCTGCACCTGCTGTTGGTTGTTGCTTCAACCCTAGCCGTCACCTCTCCTGGCTACACCGGTTGTGGCCATCTCTCCCCTAACTTCCTGCGTGGTACTAGCATACCGGCGTGAAGTGATCCCGTCTCTATACGTGTGGATACCGTAGAGGCGCCGCTGCTACTGCGGTGCTGATCTTCCCGTAGAGATCGCCGGACTACGTCGTCTTCACCGTAGACGAACGGACGGAACTGAACGGAACTGATCAAGAACGCGCTTCATCAACTCTACTTCCGCTGCCCTAGAGCGTTTCGTGATTAGAGGTAATGATCTATGATCCCATTACACGCATGGTTTCTAGGCGAACGGGATAAAAATTTTGAATTTAATGCTATCGTAGCTTTCCCTTAACCCAACAGCTCCGTTACAAGGTAACATACATCCCCTCAGGGACAACAGTTCGCAGTTAGCCCGGCCTTGAACCTATTGATGTAACGATGGATGCATCATCATGACAATATGGCTTCGGCGGTTGTGGCTAATGCACTCTCATTTCCGCTACCCGAAGCCACTAGCTCGACGCGAGACAAATAAAGTCTAACATGCCTATGAGCGTTCTGTGCTCTGGTGTGAAGCCCAGAACCCAATGCTCGAAGGTAGCTCCTTCGGGTAAGGCTAACGGCACTGACTTCAGGTATCCTCACGGACCCTAAAATTTTTTCGGTGTGACCTATTCCACCATTATCACTTCACAGCGCCTCCGAGACCGAAGTGGTATAAAAAAAGGTGCGTGGCCTCCGAGTGAATAACTCGAGTCATACCCAACGGTCCCAAGTGACCTAAGGTCCTTAAAATTTTCGCACACATGCTTGAATTACATCTTCAAAAATAAGCACACTTTGCAAAAAATGAAGTATAGCACTAACGCATGCAGATTGCTCGTAGCACATACGCAAATTCGCACCCACCACGAGCAAGGGGGCAGCAAGTAGGCATGCTCTCGAGCTACGCTCCGGTTTACACTAGCATCCAGTATGCTTTGAATACAAAGAAATTGTGACAAACTTTATTAAGTCTCAATGTTATAAAGTACAAGTACCTTGATAACTGTACTCTGAATACAATAGAATCAATTATAAGCTGTGTCAAGACCTAGCAAAAAACGTATACCCCTAGCTCGGCCATGACCCCTCGTAGGCTCCGAACCACTCCCGGAGCCACCATCACTATCTTGGCCACCTCGGCTCGAAGGGCTTCGCCTATGCCTTAAACCACCCTGCTTCGAGGATTTGTTGGCCCTCTTCTCTTCTTGAAGGTTGGCCCATGAACGAAGTGTTTGAGGCTGAGAATCAAAATCAGAGAAATCCAATTCTTCTATAGCAGCCCTCTCTGGCTGCTAAGGAGGTGACCCCCTCCGGGTTTGGGTCCCGCTCCATCAAAACCGGTTAAATCTACTAAGGACGATGAGCTCTGAGCAGGCTCCGTCTTAATCGAAGCTAAGAGCTCCTCAGCCACGTTGGCTAGTACTTCACCATTAGGGCATCGAGGGAGTTTAAAACAAGTACAACCTTTGGACCTAGCTATTTTGAAAACTACCCATTCATTATGAAGGGCTTCGGTGGCTTCGAGCACCTCGACCTCATCCTCAGAATTCACAATATGATCATGAACACAAGTATGAAATACTTTCATTTTCATTAAAGGTTTCAAGGCTAATTACATTTGTATCAAAGCAGCTATGAAGGCCTAGAATCTACACTTCGGGGCGTGTAGGCGCAAGAGGCAACGGCGCTTGCAGAGCTAACGAAGAATGCAACTGAGCCCGACGGCGGCCCTCGTTAATAAGCTCCTGTGAAGCAGACCATCCTTGATCTCTCCACATGCCTTAGAGAGCCCTCCACGCTAGACCTACCTCCGCCGCTAGAGAAAACATCCTTGGCCCTCTGAAGCAGAAGTCTTGCATCGAGGTAAGCCACAGAAGATGGTTGCAGCGGGAGTCGTGGAGGGCTTGTAGGATGCTCTGAGCCGCTACCCTAACCGAGGTCTCCGCGAAGCCGCCCATAGACTTCTCAAGGGTGGAGGCCGCCTGCTCAAGGTACTTCCTCTGGAGGGTCAAAGGCTCGGCCATCCAAAAATTCAGAGCCTGACTTGCAGCTCCCAAATGGGCCATCGATCCTCGAAGTTTCTCGATGGTCCCATCAAGCGTAGCTACGGCCTCCGAGCGCTCGCCTTCGAGCTTCGTCTTCTCAATCTTAAGGCCTTCGATCTCTGCCTTCATAGTGGCCTCTGACTCTAGGCACCTTTGGGCTTCGACCTCTGCCTGCCACCGGTCTTCTCTCTCCTAGCGTAGCATCTCCTCCAGCTCGACGGCTCACCTTTCAGTCTCCGAAGCTTGCTGCCGGAGGTCCCATTCGGTGTGCTCAACGTCAGCCTCGTGTCAGCCGAGTGCCCTTGACGAGGCCCTCATCAGGACAAGCATCTTTGAAAAAAGCAAGCAGAAATCAGAAAATAGGCTAAGGGAAAAGAAACGACATGTTTGAAGCACGCTTTACCTGAGCCAAAGCTTCCTCGGCCGATGAAGACAGGTCCCTGTAATGATGCCCCATGGTAGCGGACACCAGTTCACTCTGAGTGATGTCCTGGTGTGCCTGCACGAAGGGCCCAGGAGTGCATCCAACGCCCCTTAGGAGATAAGCCCGAAGGAAAGGAACCCTTCGGTCTGAACCATCCGAGTCCCTGGCCTCGGACGATGGAGGCACATCCTGAAGAGTCACGAGGAGCGGGGCGCCATCGTGGGCATCCCCGCCATCATCTCCATCATCTTTGGAGTCATTTTCCGAAGGCCCATCCTCAGAGTCGCTCTCCGTTGGAGTCATTCTCCGCATTTTCGTCTCTGGCTTTGTCATCGCAACCTCGATGTTGCACGTCGTCGGTGACAATGAAGTCTGGAAATGGTAAGCATATATAAGTTGCGTGCAGGAAGCACTCCAAAAAAGTACCCCGAAGGACAAGGCAAAACGGGGCTTACCCTCGAGGAAAGGCGAAAGCGGAGGACAAAAGGCCGGCCCGAATATGGTCTCCACATCTGCCAAAGTGACCTCCGAAATATTGGCCCTTGGCGACGCATCTGCATCATTGGTGGGCCAGTCCCTCCGTGGAGTCAAGGGCCAAGGGTCCGATATCGCGGGCACCCCTCTGCTTGGTCCCTAGACCTCTGCTGCTACTTCGGTCGCCACCTCGACCGAAGCATCAGTCGTCTGCCTCAAAGCAGGCGACAACTAGCATTGCTGTCGTGAAGCCCAGGGCAAAGTTTTGGCCTCATCGGCCACCCACTTCCTCTTCGAGGCCCCTCTACCCGATGACAGATCCGGCATCTCGGGGGGAGTAGCGCCTTGCTTATCCCACACGCGGTTGTAACGCTCCCACTTCTCGACGAGGGTGAGGCGTTTTGATTGCTCGGCCGCGGTGGGGGACCAACAACCCGCTCGGCCTCCTTCGCTGCTTGTGAAGGGGTGAGCTTGACTCGAGCCACTACAAAAAATAGAAGTTATTAGCAACCGAAGCCCTTCATTATGCGAAAAGGAGGATGTTTGTGATTCGTTTGCCTTACAGATATCATCCAAAGCTAGAGACTTCAGTTCTCCGTCGGCGGAGTCCCTAAATTCGATGGGCCATCCCACCTTAAGCGGAGGGATCCTTAGCAGGATGAATTCCTCCGCTAGGTCCCTCATGCTCATCCGGGCTGCGATCAGCTTCTGGAGTTGGAGGCGGGACTCTAGCGTTGGCCTGCTCGGAGCCCCCTCAGCATGGCGACGGTACGCGATGGGGGCGTTGGTGGAGCGGAGGTGAACATCATCACCCACGGACACGTAGAACCGCTTCCGCTCTCACTTCGAGTACCACATCTCGTTCGAGGCCTTCGCGGGGAAGATGTTCATGTATTCTTCTTGGAGCTAGAAATGTATGCTCCCGAAGCCCAGCAGCTTTATGGACTTGTCTTCCTGTGGTCGCCGCTTTGGCTGGCAGTTAGCTTCATGAAGGGCGGCGAAGACATCAGCCCAACCTTCGCAACCTTCGGCTCTCATCGTCTACTCGAAGATGGCCAATCTCGCCACTGCATTCAGCGACAGTTGGGGGAGCTCGAGGTGGAATATTTACAGCACCTCCCCCAGCAGTTGTGAGGCAAGGAGCCCGAGCCCGACCTCAAAGAAGGCTTCAAAGACGACCATCTCATTGTCTCGAGGCACTGAAACTACCTCACCCTCCAGTAGGTGTGCCTCGCAGGGCGACTCGACCATGTCCTCGTAGGCCCCCTTCATGGAGTCCGCTGTTGATGTGGTCTCCATCAGCTCAAAGGTCTGCTCCTGGTTTCCCTTCGATGGAGACCACATACCCTTCACCTTTTGTGACTTCGAAGTAGTCGTGGGAGCCTTCGTCGCGGCTACAACAGCCGCCTGTACTTCGACCGATGAAGATGTCGCTGCGGCGCGAAGGCTAGGCTTCGATGAAGTTTTCTTCGTCATCTCGAGTGATTGACGAAGGGCTTCGCTCGAGGTGGCTGCGAGCGCCGAAGTGCGTGGACTAAGGTGGCTAAGAATGCTAAAGAACTAAAGGCTAAGGGATGTAAGCTTGAGAGCGTAAAAATGAACTATGGACGCAAGAGGGCTTATATAGGCGATGAAAACTGTCGAGCACAACCCCTAGTAAAAAAATTCGCGACGGTTCGGCTTCGGGATATGACCGTTGCCGGCGTCGTTTGGGCTCTCAAGCACGCGTCTTATCGAGCCCGCAGGCGCATTAAATGCTTTTTCATTACCGATGTATGCAAGGCCTACGACTCGCAGGTTGGCAATCGAGGAGTCGGAATTCAGAGTATGGCTGAAATTCGAAGCACATCCACCTCTTCGAACGAAGAGATAAATGCGAATGGCTACTGTTAGGGGAATTACTTTCCACCATACTCAAGGAATTATTAAGGATTAATTACTGGCTTAAATGACCCTTTGGAGCCTGAAGCCTTCGGTCTACATACCTTCGAAGGCATCGAAGTTCTATGCAGCTCTCGAAGGCGCTCGAAGTCAAGATTCCCGAAGCCTTCCAGAGCGAAGCCTTCGACGATACCGGCTCGAAGGCCTAAAACTGCTTCGGAGGCT
>KE373057.1:187972-223669 GCA_000418225.1 Zizania latifolia
ATATATATACACACACACACACACACACACACACACACACACACACACTAAACAATATAATCAGTATGCCTTCAGGGCTTTGAATTTTGATAAGAGTTGATCCTCTAGGCAAAGTCAATTTAAGTGTCGTATAAAGCTGCAAACCCGGCTAATTACGTCCATAATTACTACACGTTAGCTACAGTGGAGAAGACGAATCGAAACACTGAATATTAATTCTTGACTAATTAAGCGAGGCTGATAATTGCAATTTATTTGAAATTTGCTCCGGCTATAATAATTTAATTTGATGGAATTTGCTCCCTCCGCTGCTCACTGTGACCTGTCATCCATTTGAATCTTGCGGTGGATATTTTTTACATTTTAGGGCTCCTTTAAAACACATGAATTTTATAAAAAATTTATATGATTTAGGACAAATCCTCTAAAATTCCTTCAAAATTCCTCCGTTCTAAGGAGGCCTTAAGGCCTTAAGTACATTAAATGAAGTTAGTCTTGCGTATTTGAATTTAGGCAATTAATTTGGCGCAGTGAACTGATAGAGAGTGGAATTAATTCAACAACACAACAATGCCGTTTTGACCAGGGCCTTTTTTAGGGCTCTAGCTTTTATCGGGTAGAGTTAGAGTCAAATCAAATATTAATCTATTTTTAATTTTTTGAATGGGATAGACGGATATACTTAAGAATATATATAGAAAGAATATAACTATATTTCTTCTGCACTACAATTTTATATTTATTTTGGATATAGAGCTCTACTCGGACGTGATGTTTCTAAGATGGATACATAAAATAAATATTAAACATTGAGTGCACGTACAAAATAAGATCCAAGCTAGATTATGGCCACGCACCCTAGGCTCGTGGTAGCTAATGTTCATGCATTTTGTGTCATTATCGACGGAATGGAACACGGATGGACTAATTAATTAATTAATTAATTAAAGCATACTGCTCAACGAGAGGAATTAAATTAGGAAGCAGTGGAGTACTACAATTTCAGTTTCAAGATTTATATTAGATATAAACGATAAAATAAAGTGGTTAAAATTTTTATTTATTTTTAATATAAAATAAAAATCATGTTACTCAACTAAATACTCTTAATTTATTAGTATCTTTATATCCAATATTTTTTAGTTATTTTTAATCCGATTCAATAAATCCTTAATATATAAAGCTGTGCTCAATAGGGCCTATATATAAACACGATGAAATTAAGGAAGAGGTAGGCAATTAAGCAGGTAGCTAGCGAAGGAAAAACGGAGTTCGTCGGGGGAGAAGGCGACCGTCCCTTTCCCGCGGTTTTACTTCAACGTAGCAGCACACCACGATGGATCGACGGCCTTGCAACGGCTTTACCCGTCAAAACCGGCCTAACAATCATGCATGTGAGCACACAACCCCACAGCCATTAATGACTCCCCACTCTTAATTGTCATCCTCTCGTCTCATCACCTCCACTAGCTAGCCACGGTGGTTATCCTTCCTACTATAAAAACTTCATTCTGTTTTTAATATAAAATTGACAAATTAATATTAAGAGTAAAAGAAGTAATATCGTGAAATAATAAGTAAGAGATAAATATATATAGCATTGAAGAAATATATTTCTTAATTTATAGACCAAGAGTAGACAATGCAATAGAAATAAACTCTTTTTAGAATAAAGTTAAAGGGACATAAACAAAGTCTTTTTACCATAATAATTTTTCTTATACACACATATTCAAGTCCCTAATTAGGGTCGTTAATTAGATCTTGTCCAATAATAAGAGATATATTACGGGAGAATTGAAAACAACTAATTAATTATCATAAGAGGTAAACCATGAGCTTACCAAGGCCCGATCGACCGGGCTCATCAGCGAGCACAATCAAGTTGTCTTATTAAAAATGACCAAAATGCATCACGGTTTATTTCCTTTTGTTTAAGAAAAATTCTAAAATGGCTCATTTGCAAGTGGTCACAGTATGTCGTTAAATAAATGTTCACATATACTGTATCAAATCACTTTTTGTGTGGAAACGTAGCAAATTATTGTTCATAGGTACTGTGTAATTTGTTCATAAGTACTGTTGCAGTCGATCTCGTCCGTTTGTTATAAATCCAAGGACAACAGTTAGGTAAAGAGAAAAGGGCATTGCAGCTCTCTGGCCTTATGGATGGAACGGCAAACGTGGGGCGTATATATATTGCTGGATTCTCTCCTTGTCTAATTATATATAAATAATCTACCACTGATTTGTCTTTGGAGCCTGTGCATGCACTCGGAGGATTACCAGCTATTTATAAACATATGTAGCTAGGACTAACGATATCTATCACCAGTTTATTAATATCTCCATTTCCATATTCCTTAACTATAATTAGAGTTTTTGATATTAATTGTTGATGTTTTATTGATTTGAGAGGTTATTTTAGATTTATATAATATGCATGTATACAAACTCATCATTAAGTATAGGTACAGTATAACCATGTTTAATTTGAGCAAAATAAAAAATATGTGTAATAATTAATTATTTTTTGGTGTATTAGAACGTATATAAAACATCAAGAATTAAAAAATCGAAAGGAGTACTACTAGTTACACCTTCCTCTATCCACAACATTTAAAATTTATTTAAAAAACTTATTTTATAGTTTGTTTCCTTGGAGGTTAATACAAACGCAATTAATAAGCTCTTGTTAACCAAACAGTACTAACCAATCAATTTGTCTAGAAATTAGAGCTAATATGATTAATAAAGGGCATATAGTTATTTCTATGTACTACTCCATCTGTCCTATAATATAGCAATCTAGAACCATACATGATATTTTATAGTAC
The DNA here is from genome assembly GCA_000418225.1 of Zizania latifolia. NCBI lineage: Eukaryota > Viridiplantae > Streptophyta > Magnoliopsida > Poales > Poaceae > Zizania > Zizania latifolia. Next base: position 190,810 of record KE373057.1, read on the forward strand.
AACGAATCTGTACAGTGACGTGTCTAGATTCGTTGTACTATGAAATACCTCATCTAGTCTTAGTATGTTATATATATTATAGGACGGAGAGGGTACTAGTTTACGTAAGAACAGTTAAAAATAAAAACAAAGTTTTTATTACAGAGGTATTACTTGTACTGTTTGAAATTACTGTGAATCCATACACAATTGTTTGAGACAATTAATTTGTACTCGCATAAACCACGCGTCTAACAACAAGCAGCTAGCTAGCTGGACATGAATATTCGCATCTATCGCCAAACATTACAGAGCGGTGCATTGAGAATTTGATACTGCCATTACTTGTACTTGTAATAGAAGGGCTTAATAGGAGTGATCAATCGATTAATTAGAGCAGGGTTTAGTACTAATTGTCGTATTCCCGGCCAGCACATGGCCCCCATGTGCGGCCGTCACTTCGCATTGGCCCACGTGTCGCCCGTACGTGCACGTGCGGCGCGCAACGCGACAAGGCTTGCCTCCTCCGCCCGCGACGTGTCGCACTCGCCGCCGTTGTAGACCGGCTCACCGGCACACGCATTTATCCCCGTGCAACAACGAATTGGTTGAATTTACCAGGTGATCACATGGTCATATATATATTCTTTAATCTTTCATCAAGACATACTTTTTTTTCGAAAACAAAAGAAGCACTGCCGGAATAAATTAAAGAGGAGAAGTTAATAATTTACAAAGCGAGAGAAATAGACAAAAAGGGAGGGAGAGGGGGGTAGAAGTGGAGAGAGGCCAGGCATGAGGCACCAGCCTCGAACCAGATCCTAGCTTCCTTCTTGATTTGTGGAGGATCTCTATGGGGCTATACTCAAGGTGTCTGAAGACTCTGGAGTTACCCTCTTTCCAGATTTTTCAGGTACAACATTTACCTCATAAAGAGTAATACTTTAAATTAATCTACACCATTAATTTTAGTTAGGATTAAAAATAAAATAAAATTAAAAATACTTGGTGACCGGTAGATAATTGGAAAGTCAGCGCAGAAAACTGAAAAGTCTGCACAGAAAATTGTAAAGTTATTGCAGAAAATTAGAAAGTCCGTGCAGGAAAATCAAAGGTGACCTAGGAGGTAATAGGTTATCATCTTTAATCTTAGCCATTAAATCAAAACAAATGAACGGTTTATAATATTTTTGGTGTACCGTGAAATTTACCTCATATATTAGAATGCAGAAAAGTTTTGTATGCAATGTACTGCCTCCGATTCCTTATCGACTCTTTTTCAAATATAATTTGTTTTAGAATTTTTAGGCTTTTTTCGTCTTTTCTTTTATATTTACCTTTGTTAAATAAATTATACATCTATCTCAAATAAATAACACATATTTTTAAAAATAAAATAAATAGGAGACAAAAACTATTTGAATTGATTTGTTAGTTTTTATATACAAAATTAAAATAACATATATGAGAGAATGATTCCGTGGAGTGATTAACTAGGGGCGTAGCAACCGGTGCAAAGTAGAGGTAGGAGCTCGCGCTACGGGGACAATATCATGTCTCTATCTTTTGTTTCTAAGAGTAGTGTGTATATCTACCTTTTTGTCCCAAAATTCTAAAAAATATAAGCCCTATATGGTATGGATTTATAAGTTATGGTTCTATGAAAGTTAACATTTATAATTTTGACCAACAATTAAATTAAAAAATATATGTTTAGTGCTATACACACGTTATATTGTTAATTCATATTTGAAAATACTTGTATATAATATTAACTTTGCTGATCATACACACTCAAAGCTTACTGGTGGAGCCCAATTTTTTAGCTTATTACTTTAGAAAGTAATAAAATACCCATTGTAATTTGGTGGAAATTACTCACTAACATGGTATACCCAAATTCTAGCCTTCATCTAAACACTTTATTTTGAGGCCATTACAGTCATAATAACTTATAATAGATTATCAAATAATTCATAATTTATTTTTCTTCAGATCATTTTAAGGCAGTTTATTATAATCCCGGCCGCCTATAAGTTCGATTATAATAATTGAAAGCTAAAATAGGCGTAATATATTTGCCACTAAACCACAAAACATGCATGCTAGCTAATTAATGTCCGATCGATTGATCGACGCCTACACGATAACCATAACGCACTTAATATTCTCTGTCTCTTTTCCTTTTTAATGAAAGAAATGCCCCGAGATGAGAGAAGCTTGGCGTCGAGAGGCAGCGGCTCCGTTGCCATCGCTTCAATTTGCTTTCCTCTCCTCTGCCTAGCTCCAATGGTCTCTTCTTCTTCTTCCTTTCTGATCTATACGTGTGTGTACAAATTTAGTTAACTTGATGATATCAAATATTTATGTTAAGAGAGCGTACTTTGTCATGGGCATGGGCGTGTGATACATAATTAATGTGTGATGTGATGAAAAAGAAAAGGAAAATGTCTGCCGCCAACTACTGTTCCAAGGATTTCCAAATGGTCAATGCTGTAGCTAACATTATTGTACTATCTTAGCTTCTATGCGAACTGTGTCGATCTGAGTGAAGAGATTTGCATGCAACACATGAAATGATGGAGAGGGCCCAGTGCAGGTGTGTGCATGCAAGCATGTCGCAATCGAATTGGCAGTGATACGAAAGGATGTTTGTCTCCTTTTAGCCTCCTTCACTTGTAGTTCAGTTAATTAACTATATAAACTCTTCACTGATTACAATTAATTGTGGTGCAGATCTTGTACCAATACATATATGTGTTCAAATCAGCCATGACCAGTTAAGCTAGCTAGGTATAGAGGTCGTAGATAAGCTAAGCTAATTAGGCTGTGAGACATTTGTGTGGTCTCACACACACCATGCTCCAATTAAAGAAGCTAGCTAGATCCCAGTGCAAGTTGTGGTCTTGTGGATGCAATGCTTGCATTGTGTTCCTTGTGGCCTAGACCAGAGGCCATGCAGGTCTCCATCCAGATAGGAAAAATGAAAGCCAACTGGTTTACATGCATAGCCTTATCAAGATACATGCATGTACCCAGCTACACTACCGTGATATCGACCATTTTCGACTTCCTGCTATAGTCGTGAAGACTACCATAACTATCCAACTTAATTAATTACTACTATATCTGTCATCTCACAAAAACATTATTTTTAACGATTCTTAGACATATTAGTAGTTTAGATATTAGTAGTTTAGAGAAACGACTTAGCACTATGGGAAATCAGTCGTGGCACTCGGCGAAGGTTCGCCAAGGCGAAGAAAACTTGACGAACCCGCTGTCGGCGAATAGAAGTTCGCCGAGTGTTTTTTATCGGACATTCGGTGAACCCTTTGCCGAGTGCCACGTTGGCTTCGCCGAGTGCCCGGCGTGGCACTTGGCACAAAAAGGAGGCTAACGATCGGGGGCATCTTGACGGCGGCTTCGCTGAGTGCCACGTCGGGTACTCAACGAACCGACACCTGTTTGCCGAGTGCCTCACATGGCACTCAGCTAACAGCTGAACCCGGTAGTGCACGGACATGTGGCGCACCCCCGGGTGCTGCCGAATTTGGCTGTTTACCGAGTGCCACGTCAGGCACTCGATGAATCCCTGTCCAGGCACTTGGTGAAACGCGGCTAGGTGACACGTGACTTGTGCCACTGGCACCCCCAATTTAGAAGTTTGCCGAGTGCCATTTTGGGCACTCGACAAATTCTATTTTTTCTCCTTCTCTGTCGCCCGCCGTCAGCATTTGGAGTTGGCCACCATTTCTCATCGATTTTTTTATGCTTTGCCGAGTGCCTAACCCAGGGACACTCGGCAATGATCATGTTCGCCGAGTGCATTTGGCCAGCACTCGGTGAACAACCATCTTTGCCGAGTGCCCGAAAAAATGCACTCGGCAAAATCCTTGGCACTCGGCAATCGTGTTGTTTCCTGCGGTGTAGCTAATCATATCCTTATTGATCCGTTAACTCTAATTTTTAGGTAAACATATCAAGCGGTGTCATTTAGTTAGACAGAGCTGGTTAATTGTGCACGTATTAAACAAAGGAAATAAGTTAAAAATTAGGTTTTTGTGTGATAAATTTTAAATGCTAAAAATCAAGTCTTTGTGAGACGGAGGAAGTAGATAAATATTAGCATGAAAACTACACAATAATTTGCTACGGTCCTATTTGATGACAGATTCTAGCTGATGCAGCTAGCTACTCTCAGTATCTGTACCTCCCAAACAGTCCAGATTTTTATTTTAAATTATAAAACTTAATAGCTTCATAATATATACACAAACTATTATATAGAAACAAGCTCCTCTAAGAGGCATAGGTGTCAGGATAAGTTTTCACCGTAAAGCTGTCATATATGTGGCGGTTTTTCGATCTTGATAGTGATCGTATGACTAGTGAATCCGGGTCTATTGACTATTGACTGCCACACGATAGATATATATACGGTGATAATTGATTGCCGGGATATAGTACTGTCAGGAAATAACGAGCAAGATGGAACACACAACTGTACATGTAATTGTTTTTCACGTGTTAAACTAACTAGCTAGGTACCACTCGATCTGTTTGCAACTTGTTACGGTCAGGAGCAACGCCCGTTTCTAATAGTTTAGATCTCTCAATGCAAGCTCGACCCCTTTTTTCTTTTTCGCTTTATTACCACTTTTCTTGCTTTGTCTCTTATAAAGTGGTTCTGCTTTTCAATCTCTTGTACTATCACAACGTTTTAGATCTGTACCCAGCCTCCTGCCTCACATGGTTTGTCCTAGAAATATTTATACTAATTAATTAGTTTAATTAGATATATAATGCCCAATAACTCACAATTCTACTTAATTATCAGCTATAGTTGGTGCATGTACATACAGAGAGGCCGGCTAGCTATAGTACGTACATATCCATTATACTTGTGGCAACCTTCTCCTCCTTGTCGACGTCCTTCTTCGTCGGCGATGAACTGTTCACAAAACACTTGGCGCGCGTACGCGTCTGTGTTCTCCTGATGCTCCAACGAATACTTGAGGTCGGACTCGAAGGATGATGAGCTAGTATGGCGGTGCCATTGTATCAGACAACTCAGAGCTAATAATGTAAGCAACCATTTTTTGCGCGGTGAAAGAGACGAGAGGATCGAACGAGGGCCTAGGAGAGAAGTGATGAGGGGTGTGTGACTAGGGTTTCGTGGCTTCTAAAGACAAGAGCGGATCGAGCAAGAGACGGACAATACGTCGGAAGACGAAGTGTCGGCTTCACCACAGAAAGTCGTCTTAAAGAGACTGTCTACGTGGTCCACTTAGCCGAATGCTCTGTATATTATTACAGATCGATGGTCTCTTAAGATATATGTAGAAATAGAGCTATTTATATAAACGGTCTGGAGAAGTAGACATACTGCATGTGAAAATAATGATTTCTATTGTGATCTATTAAGAGGATCATCCGTATAAATGAACTCATTTATAGGTAATCCGTTTAAGTGGAGAGTATATGTAAAAATAAGGATTTTCACAAGGATCGTTTGTAGTAATGAATTATGATCCATTATTTAAGTGGACCGGTGGTAAAAATTAGTTTTCACAAACGGTCCAGTAAAAAGAGGCATCTGAAGAGCGTTTCTTTTACAGTGACATGAGTACGTGCACCAAAAATCGTCGACCACTACCTCTTTATCTCTACAATATTTATGTAATTTTGTGTTTAGTTATATTGGATAAAGGTCACGTCGACTAATCATTAATTAATTGTTCTTAGCTTCGCACGATCGATATGATCCCCCTGCACGTCGTCCTGTCTACTGGACCATATATCGCACGCCGCATGCACGCACGCACGCTGGGTATATATATAGTACGTGTACGTCTACCTCTACCTTACCTACGCTACAGTACGTATAACAAATGATCGATCCATATCCATGTTTCAATTATAATTCGTTAGTTGCTGCATTGATGCCTATTTATTACATGACGGCCGCATGCCCCAACGTCTCACTCGTCCGTCCAAACTAATTATGCGTGGTTGAAAATATAGCTAGTCAAAAGTTACAGAGTTTTGAGGTTTTTTTTTTTAATATAATTAGTGTCTTTGTCACTTTTCATAAATCAATTTATCAAAAGCATGGTATATGTACACATATTATGTCACTACGAGAAACTGCATCTTCGTCGAGCGACACAATATTTGTCAAGTGTATTATTTTGGGTACTCGATGAAGATAGGTTTGCCGAGTGTTTTTGAAAAATCACTCGGCAAACTATAAACACTAGGCAAACAAATTGTTTATCGAGTGCCCCAGATAAATACACTCAGCAATAATTTAGACACTCAGCAAAAAATAAAAAAAATGGTACTAACGGACGTCGTGATGACGTGTTTGAGTGGGCAAAAAAAATTCTGGGTTTGCCGAGTGTTTTTTAAAAAACACTCGGCAAACCCAAAAGAGTCATTATTTTGTGTGAAAAAAATGTTTCTAGCCTATGTCATACATGCAACTTGGTTTGAGCTTATAAATATTTCTACACTCAAAATACAACATATCTTATTCCATATAATTTTTTTTATTTTTCTAGGTACATTTGCTATTTTTAATTCATTAATTATGTTTTTAGGATTTAAATTAAAATAGGTGAAATTTAAATTGTAAGTGCCTGAAATAATGAACAAAAAATTGTAGAAAAATCATGTTCATGTTTTTGAGTCCATTTTTAATTTTTATCCACTAAATTGAAAGAAATTTTGAAAAATTTAGGTTATGACACTCGATCGGCAACATGGAGCTTAGTGGTTTTTTAATTGTAAAAAAATCAAATTAAGTCTGAAAAACACGAGACATGTCATAGTGTTATGGTATGATACATAGATGTTGTTATACAAATTTAAAAATATTTGGAGAAAGTTGTCAGGTAGGATGTTAAGAAATCGGAGATTCTCCGAGGAGGAATTAGGGTTTAGAGAATGAATGTGTTAGGTTTAAAAGCAAATCAATGGTTAAATATTTGTTTGAACTTGAAACTTTTTTACAATCAAAATATAACATAACTTATCTCATATAAGAATTTAGTATTTTTCTAGGTTAGTTTACTATTTTTAATTCATTAAGTGTGTTTCTAGGATTTATATTGAAATAGGTCAAATTTGAACTGTAAGTGTATAAAATAATGAATCAAAATTTATAGAAAAATAATATTCATATTTTTGAGTCCATTTGTAGACCTTATCCACTAAATTAAAAGAAATTTTAAAAAAATCTATGTTGCGACACTCGATGGGCAACGTGGAGCTTAATGATTTTTTAATTCTAAAAACATCAAATGAAGCCTAAAAAATACGAGACTTATCATGGTGTTATGATATGACACGTAGATACTATGATAAAAATTTAAAAATATTTTAAGAAAGTTGTGACGTATGATGTTAAGAAACCGGAGATTCTCGTAGGAGGAATTAGAGTTTAGAGAACGAATGAGTTGTGTTTAAAAGTAAATTGATGGTTAAATATTCATTTGAAGTTGAAACTTTTTGTACAATTAAAATACAGCGTATCTTATCCGATAAAAAAATTTAGCATTTTTCTAGGTCAGTTAGCTATTTTTAGTTAATTAATTGTGTTTCTAGGATTTAAATTGAAACATGTCGAATTTGAACTGCAAGCGCATGAAATAATAAACTAAATTGTTCGAAAAAATCATATTCATATTTTTGAGTCAATTTTTAGGCCTTACTACTAATTTTGAAAATGTTTCACAAAATTTTTCAAGTCAAAGAATGAAAAACACATTTGACAAAATTTTAGAAAATGAAAAAAATGTTTGCCGAGTGCCAAATTTGAGACACTCGGCAAATGAAATTTTCGAATCCCACAATATTTTTCCGCCATTTTTTTGCACTCCGCGCCGTTTTTTTCAAATTTTCTCCATTAAATATGCTCCTCTATTGTTGCGCCCGTGACTCCCTCCCCCACAGCACCACCGACACCGCCCTCCCTCACTGGCGCTGCCCTCCCTCACCGCCGTCCTCTCCGTCGCTGTGCGCGGCCCCTTCGTGACGCCCCTCCGCTGCGCCGTCCCCTCCATCGCTACCGTCCCCTCCACTACCCCTCCTCCGCACCTCCTCGCCGCGTCTCCACGCTGGGCCACGCCGCCCCCCCACCACTCCGCCCCTCCGCCACTCTGCCCCTCGCCACGCCTCCGCGCTAGGCCACACCGCACCGGGCGCGCCGTGCGTGCCGCGCCGACGCCGCCTCTTGGTTTTTTATTTTTTGTTTGCTTGTTTGTCGAGTGCCAAAATTTTAACACTCAGCAAACCGTCCGTCATGCCATTGTTTAGTTGTTTTTTTCGTCGAGTATCAAATTTGACACTCGGCGAAGTGTTCGCCGAGTGCCCGATGAAGAACACTTGGTAAACCCCTGTTCACCGACAACAGGTTCGCCGAGTGCATTGTGGCCTTCACCGAGTGCCTACGGCACTCGGCGAAATCTTGTTTTCCCGTATTGTGTAGTAGCCAATAAATTCTTGTGGTCAAGAATTGCAGCTAGCTAGCTCCCCAAACATGGCCGAAACATCTCCAAAGTTTGGCATAAAAAACAAGTATGTGCAATGGCCGACCAAACATGCACATGCCTACCTAACAAATTAAATTATATATGCCACATCTAACGTTCGATAGGGTAATCTTTGGCCGTGAAACCAAACATGCTCTAAGCTGATGACAACGTTTGTAGAGCGCTTGCATTTATTGTACGAATATTTGCAGGGCCAAGCAAGCAGTAGCCGGATCATATAAATGTATGATACGTTATCCTCACCTGAATTGAAAGCTGGTAGCTAGCATGCAATAGCTAGCTAGGTTAATATGCGACATGGATGGATGAGCAGCACATCGATCGCAGCTAGAAGACCACATGGGTTGTATATATGGACTCGATCGATTGACACCGATGCAAGGCTGGTCGGACCAACCAATCGATGATACGTAGTATATGTGCATATGCATACGGGAAATAATTTCTATGGGTGGCCTTCGAAGTCATCCCTTTATGACCATATCTAGATTGGCACTTGTTAGATTATACGGGTCATCCATGTGGCGCTAATCTAAACGGGTCCTCATGTACGTGTAGGACTTTGATGCCTCCCACCAAGGAATTTATTTACTACTGCATCCTCCATTGTTAGATTATTTCAGTTTTTTATGTGACGTTAATTTAGGTGAAGTACGTCGTCACAGGAAGACTTTAAAGCCCACCTTATAGAATTTTTTCTATATGAAATAATTCCTAGGGGATGGGCTTCAAAGTCTTTACTATAATACCCCTACTAAGGAATTTATATTACGGGGTTTTTGCCTTAGGATTATCTTAGTCCTTATGGACTTTAAATCCCACCGTATAAAATTTATTTCCATATGCATATACATGTATACAGAGCATGTGTTATATATGTTGATAGTCACGTACCAACCAACCGATCGATGGTCACGTACGTACGTAGTACACGCATATAGGCACGCATGCACATTGATTAATTAATTAGTAGTAGCGTTTCGTTGATTTTCAAGCGTCGATCGTGATCTATCAAGATGAATTTTCATGCGCCGGAGGAGGATGTCTATACAACTACTTCTCTTCTTCCATTTGTCGTTTGCTCGCCCCAACATACATCCTTGTCTATTAATGAGAGGATCGATGATGCAATATCATGGGCCTGTCCACTGTATGTTCAAGTGGCCCAAAATAATATTGCACAAAAGATTTAGTTTGCCAGTTGTTTGACAATATAAATTATTGTAATAGAAATTACTATAGTTGGATGATAAAATATTGCAATGCTTTTAAAAAGAAATTTTCGGATGGAAAAGGGCTAGGATTTGGCTATAGGATGCCACTGAGTAATTTTTATCAAATCACAACGAGTATTTTAGTATTTTAGAGTGATAAGTTGAAAAAACTAGATTCTAGCAGTTTATTAGATTACTATAATTAAAATACATATTATAATAAGCTGGTCAATAAGCCCTCTGTTTATTAAACCGGGCCTTAATCAACCTGAGATGGACACCGATATATACAGGTTATTGCCGGACAGACATACCTACTTTTAGCTACATTTACTTTAATTATATACGGTGAAAATATGTACAGCTCAAAATGGAGCTTGTGCCTAGCTAAGCCTGCTCCTCCTCTCAATGTAAGTTGGTCATGATAATTATTCTCGGCTATATGAATTTGTGTTTTACGAATGCAGCTGTAGCATATATAATCAAGGGAATCGATCCTTTTATATCTGATATGGTGATGAAACTGCAAGATAGGAGTATATATATAACATCTTCGGAAATGTAAATTTGCATGTGCTCTACTTGTGAGCCTAATGATCAAAAGTACACGCGAATGCAGCGACTTTGAGAAATAAGAAAAATCTTCGCAGTTGTTGTTTTTGACCATCTGAATCTGACTGAAGTAGGATCGACCGTTCCAGTAGACTGTAACAAGGAGCAGAGTGCAGGTGCAGAGAAAACAGATCATCTGCAGTACGGCAAAGCAGAGATCATGCCCTGTGGTCCGGTATAAGTATCGAAACTAGAACAAAATAGAACATGTGTAAAATGAGATTAATATAGATTTACTTTTTTATCGATAAGCTACGAGGAGGGATACAAAATATTTGAGTGAATGTATTTGCACCCACAAAAGGGCTTTGCCCCTGCTGGGTATTGTGAATTGCAACCTGTTGTATATCCTGGTAAAGTAGAGTCAGGAAATGATCTCCATCATCCATCCATCTATGGACCTAAGGTAGAAAGAAACCGGCCAGTCAACTTTCTTATTGGAATTATAATAATAAGCTTATTAGTAAAAAAGTATAAATAAACATAAGATTTGTTAGGTTTAGGGTTTATGGTTGATTACAATAATCTAATAAGCTGGTAAAATTTAACTTTATTCAATCTATTATTCTGAAAAAACTAAAATATCTATTACACTTTGTTAGAAATTGTGTATTGTCATTTTATAATGAAATATCAATCTCTTTTCATCCAAACACTTCATTTTTAGGATATTAAAGATTATCTAAACATAATAATATAGACTATCAATAATCTAAATTGTCGAACAACTAAAAACTTATTTTTCTCTAGATTATTACATATAAGTATAAGTTATTATGATTATAATAATTATAAGCTAAAACAAAACACTCTACGGTGGTACTGTACTAGTTTTCTCTTCCCAATCATTGATAACACAGCGTTGCACTGAGCATGTTCTGGTCACAGTTAATTAAAAGTCATCTCCGTTTCTGCAACTGTAGCTGGAGAAAAGGACCTGATGCTCTCATTGAGGCCTACCAACCGGCAGATTAGACTGCATTTCAGTTTCCATCTGTTCATCTTGTTTGGATTATATGGCCCTGGAGGGATCATTAATTAGCGTTTTCCTTGTTTTTAGGCCCAGCAATCCATTGAGTTGTGGCCCAGATAAGATCGAACTCGTCCAGATTATTCTCCCAAGTAATACAAACCACACAAACTTGATGCACTCTAACCGGGCTTAGATTACAACGCCGGCCTCACTGCAGGTCAATTCGCGATCTGATCGATCGGCAGTCTCTTACTAGCACGTGTGTAATTTTTTTTATCACTAACTTTAACTGACCTAAAAATTTTGAAGTTGAATATTTAGTTCTTCTTGAAAGTCTTTACAAGTTGCATCCACATCACCCTCTCAAACTTCGCTCGAAACCCTAAGTTGAGAAGGAAAGAGTCTAAAATTCTAATTTCTCGAAAAGTATCACCTTTTCCTCTCCCCCGCTATATTTATCCCTCACGTGGCTACCACCTTAGCCACGAAAATTACATTTGTTAAAACACCTACTACACTTTGTATGCTGCGGCCCAATCAATTGTAACCCTCTGACACACCTTGCATTATGCAAGTTCATTATTCATCCTGTTGTTCGTATGGATGAAAACGTTTTGAATAGTTTTCATCCAGAATAATTAAAAACAGATTTGGATTTAAATTTTTTCGGATTTAGATTTTTTCAGATATAAAAACGGATATGTCATCACTGGTATCCGATAAATACGGATTCTAATTTAAATTCAGATAATCCAGATATCGATCCGTTTTCATCCTAGTTGTTCCTCGCTTCATACCAGTCCACCAAAAGTTCCTTACACAAATCTTAGTACCTCTCTGTACTCCTAGCATGAATTAATGGAGAATATAATAAAGCATCCTGTCCACCTTACATAAGGGGTGGAAGTGGAAACTAACAAAAGATGCATGAACAGCATCTTGCATAGTTTGTCAAAAGAAAACTGTGAGATATGTGCATGATTCTTGCTGTGAAATTTCATCAGTGTTCCTTAAAATTTTGACAAAAGAAACTATCAACTGTACAGTCTGTACTACACAAAGTATATCTATGAATGCATCTAGCCTAAAGTGGCAAAATTAAAGGGATTCCATTGAGGTACTGTGATAATATATAGAGTGAGCAGAATGTAGGATGTGAGAGTATGATAAGTTGATCCAACAGATTCCAGTCTACAATTCTAGTCTAGATGTACTGTTCTTCTAAGTGCATGGATTCAATGGTTATCTCAAGCGGATGTGCGGCAACACCGGCAAGATAAGAAGATGACCTGACCTGATCGACAACCATCACCATGTATTAGCATCCACCTGCTTTATTTAGCAGAGACGGCTCATACACGCATCTAATATAATCTAATTAATCATCATGCAGTAATCCACAGACTCAGGATGGGATTATTAATTTGTTTGACTTGGTTAGGTTATATTATATTATTAATCTAATCTAATTAAGTACTCCTAGCTTGCTGATGTCAGGTGTATCTTGACTTCTTTTGAACTTAGGATTCTGAAAAACGCAAGAATACAAAAAACGCATGAATGAATTGTGTCTCGTATTATAGAATACTATTTTAAAACACATGAATACTAGAGATGATATTTTTGGATGATTTATAGGAATTAAAACATATGAATTTTGAAGAAAAAATCACGTGTGAAAGAGAGCGAATCTGTATGTGGATTTTCAAAGGAAAAGAAAAAAAGGTATGAGCTCATATTCATTTTCCTTCAGAATAAGTTTTTAGGAATGTAATCCAAAGAATTTTTACAAACTAAATCCTTTGTTCCAAAGAGTTGAAAATTTTCTTAAAGATCGAAATCCTTTATAAATCCTTTGAATTTCCTTAGGAGCCCTAAATTAATCCTTCAGTGATATTCCCTCCGTCTGGTTTTGATCCGTGCCTAATGAAAAAGAAAGAATTCAACTTTGATCTATGTATTACTCCATCAACATATCAATGTATTAATAATTATTTGGATTTCATACGACTCTTCAATGCGTCATTATTTTTAAACTAGTTTTGCAAGAAAATGAAGCAATTATGGGCCAGGGCTAGGAAAATGAAGTGAAATATCCATGTTTTTGCACCGTTCGATGACAGAAATTATGATTTCTTGATCTCAGTGCTACACCCTTATACACGTATTATACATAGACGGAGGGAGTATTTAGATTTGGGGGACACTTAATTCTTGTACAAATAAAATTCTTTTGCTTCATTTTGTCTCATCTTCTCTAGAATCCCCATAAAAATGAATTGCTCTATCATTTATTTATTTAATGATGACTATCTTTAAAACAAACAAAAATGATCAATTAGAGCTAGCTATTCCCTCCTATTACTTGTATAGGTTGTTTTAGTTTTCTTAACTCTCTTTCTCAAATATAAATCATTTACAAACTTATAGCTTGTTATATTTTGTTTTATATTCAGTCATGTCAAATCAAATAAATAGAGTTTCTCTTATAAATAAATAACTAATATTTTCCAAAACATAATAAATGAGGAGTAATAAAATCATTTGATTTAGTTTATTCATAAATGTTACGTATAAGAATAAAACAATTTATATATAGTTTCATATATGTTACGTATAAGCATAAAACGATTTATATAAAGAATTAGGGAGAGTAATTAATAATCATCACGTACATCATCGATCTTTCGGTGACAAAAAGTGGCAACTATATATGGAGGATGAAAAGTCTATCAATTCACGCGGTAGGGAGATATATAGAGAATTTATTCACCTGCAACAACTAACAGAATATGTACTGTACATTTGATGAATAATCATAGCCAAAGAATATTCATCAGAACATGCATGGACTATAGCTAGCTTTGATTTTTTCAGCTTTATGTGACATGTTTCTTCCACACAAAAAAAATAACACTAGCTGGCTCTACTTTTTGATCGATCTACCGGCAAGAGAGAAACAAGGGCAGGCAACAATGTTCTTGCTCTCTCTACAAGGGGCCATCAGAAAAATATCAATGGCAAGTGCTACTCCTGAAAAAGACAAGTAATTAGAGAATTTGATAGAAATTTATAAATTATTGGACAGTGAGAGGAACATTTTATAATTAACGGAGGTGAGCTCATCTTGTGTGGGGTTAACCACTAATTAACACACTAGCGTCAGGTGACTAATTAACACCAATGTTTGTGGTTAACCACTAGTGGTGTAAACAAATCACGGAGATAATGCTAGGTTAATGAGAATTAGGAGCAAAGCGACTGCAAAAGGAGAAAAGAAAGGTAAGTGTGGGCAAGCTGCCCCCTTATCACCACCTTTCTACCATAATTTTTATTCAACTCATCCCTTATCACCAAAGCCACTTGGCAATTTTATTTCCTTTGTCGCAAGTTGCATCACCAGAGGAGATATGCAAGCTACACCTACAAACACAACCCATAGAATAGGTATGAAATTCCTCCCAATTATATATCGAGTCGTCAACAGTGATACTATGCCAAGCAAAGCTCTTTCGATGATACAACAAATGGCAAATGTACCATAAAAAATTAACTGTGTCATCGTAGCATGTTTAGTACTCCAATTATCAAGTGATATTGCAGCTAGCTAATATGGCTAATATACTTGAAAAATAGAAATATCACCCAGTGCCATGAAGTGGGGCGGGCCCCGTTAGGTGAGGGGTGCATCTCCTCTAAAATCAAATCAGTCTTTTATTACCTTCTATTAATCATCTGCATCTTCTAAAAATCAGTTTGCAAAGTCTATTATATGTATCTCATCTACTTTTTGCTATTTGCTAGCTCCGTCATTGTGTCATGTGCACGAAGGTGCATGAGAGTGAAACTATGTATAGATCCGTCGTCCATGGGTACAACTATTATCTGAAAACTCCGTACGTTGTTTGTGTGAGATTTGCATTAGAAAACTCTAAGCGTGAGGTGAAAATTAAGTGGATTTTTGGTAAGACTTGGCTGTCATGCATCTTTGTGGCATCAGCTTACATGTACAATATTCCAAGTAACTATCATCGAATAAACATCTTTGATCCATATTTTAAATGCTAGAAATTAATAACAAGGAAGACACTGTTTCACCAACAAGAGAATCATATATAGTCTGTTTAGTATGGTTTTAACTCTAAAATTTATTTCGGATCTATAGTCAGTATGATTAACAAGTGATCAGGATTAATTTGCTAGCTGGTGAGTGCGTAGCATTTTTGGTGCCCGTGACCCCATTAACAGTGTAGATTGCCCATTGATCACTCTCTCAGTCGAGAGTAGAAACAACTGTATGAGATGTGGTTTGGAATATTAATGGAGCGATGTAAAGGTCGATGTGATGGAGGAAAAGTAGGAGAGGGACCTTCACGTACACAATGGCATGTGGCGATGGATGGACTTGGATCCCTACCATTCTCTTCAGCTGGCCGGCCTCTTCATCCGAAGCATCTTTTTTTAGTTACTTGACTCGATGACTGACTTGTGTGCTCTCTCCATATATACCAGCTGTCAGGAGAGTTGCATTATTAGATTCCCATGAAACCACTGCCGCCATGCACTATACCTTGATTGCTTGCTGGTATCTTGGAATATAATTGCATTTTCTTTTTGGTGGAGATTCTCTATGTGCATGACTATGTGCTCTCAATCTTCTTGGGAGAGAGCCAAGATTGAAGATTCCATTATGTTTGTATGGATGGAAACCATATTTCACATGACAGAATGTAATGGTAGCTAGAGTACAGTGAGTACTTGTTATTAGTTTGATGGATGCTCTGACATAAGGTCTCAGAAGGAGGACATGTGTGGTTACTAGCTTGATAGTGAAGGATTAATTGCACATAAGGAACAATTAAGCTCTGAATTAGCTTGATCATCGTGTAATTAACTTATAGGAATTTTTTGTCAGGTTGTAGTGGATCAGTGAGAAAAATATATATACCTTACACAGAGTCACAGACTAACTGCGCGTGGATCGAATTTGTCTGTATTTTGCAAAAGTTTGAATATGAAATTAAGGTTTTTATCACCACTTATTCATTGCCCTGCTTCCAGCCATCTCTAACTCTGCAAATTACTTCATTGTTAATTGGTCCACAGTCCACTACTATCTTTTTTCTCTTTTTGAAAGAACAGTGGGAGCAAGCTAGCTAGTCCAAGAGAATATACATATATATATTAATAGTTATAAAGAAACAAATTAAAGGATTAATTGGTCCAGTACTGGCACCTAACTAATTAGATGTATATAGTTAAACAGGCTACACAGGTCACTGCTTACACTGAATGATGATGATCACAAGCATATACCAGGAAATTAAAGCAATATACATAAAACAGTACTTGATCTTTTTTTTTTTTTGAAAAGAAGCGAGAGAGTCACTTGCTTGCATTAAGAAGAAAGGCCTAAGCCAGAGTTTGATACAAATTAGAGAAATGATTACACCGAGCTAGAGCAAAAACAAACAGGATTACACTAGAAATCAACGGGATAGGCAACTAAGCCAAAAGGAGATTACAGAAAAAAATTAGCAATGCGTGAAACACAAGAAGTCATCTGATATCATCTGGACAATGGCATCAATGGGTTCGATTGAGTTCTGAAAGATTCTTCTATTACGCTCTTTCCAGATGTTCCACCAAGTGATGATTAGCAAACCTTTAAACGATTTTCACAGTGGTTTTGGGATGCAATGAGCAGCCGATTTCCACCAGACCTCAAGAGGCTGATCATGGTGGCAAGAGGGGATATTGGAGATACCAAACTTGTGTTTCATTGAACTCCATACTTGCTATGAGAAGAAACATCGGCATGCTAGTTGAATTGGAGTTTCAAAAGCAATGCGACAAAGACAACAGGTGGGAGAGTAAGGCAATCCACGCCTCAGGAGATTGTCTGCAGTGAGGATGCGATTTTTCAGCAATGTCCAGACAAAAAACTTGCAACGTGGTGCAGCTAGGGCCTTCCATAGCTCATGTGAGACAATCGGACGAATAGTACCTTCGAACTGGATTGTATAGGCAGATTTAGTAGTGTAGAAACCATGATTTGTCCAACGCCAAAGAAGAGAGTCCTCCATTTCAGGTTGTAGTGGTACCTCGTTGATTAGGGAGGCAATTTGAATGAGTTGCTCTAGTTGGGATGTAGAATTTATTTGCCGAGTCCACCTGAGCCAAGCATTGCCGGACAGGGCCTGCTGGACCGAAGGAGATTTGCGCTTGCTGATCCTAAAAAGGTCAGGTGCAATGTCCTTAAAGAATGCTGAACATGCCCAAGGATCAAGCCAAAAAATTGTTTTGGCTCCATTTCCAATACTGATTTTGGTGGACATCCTGAAAAGCGATTCATCAAGGCTATTGCAGGGGCCCCGAAGGTTCGACCAGGGCCTGTTAGCGTCAGTCCATTTGAACCATAGCCAACGGAGGCGAAGAGCTCTGCTTAACTTTGTTAAGTCGAGAACTCCCAGGCCACCATGCGATTTGGGGCTGCAAGTAGTACGCCAGTTAATTAGACAGCGCCCTCCTGATGATTGAGATCCGTCAGTACCTGTCCAGAGAAAGTTTCTCCGAATGCTGTCAATTTGCTTGATTAGCCATTTGTTTTCCTCAAGAGCTGTCAAATGAAAAATTGGGATCGCCGATAGGGAGGCTTTCATCAGTGTCTCGCGGCTAGCTTTGCTCAAAAGCTTTGATTTCCATGCCGCGAGCCTCACACTAAGTTTTTCCAGAAGAGGTTGAAGAGCTGCCTTAGAAGTTTTGCGATAGCTTAAAGGAAGTCCTAAGTAGGTGCAAGGCAAAGAAGCTTGTTTAGCCGCGAAAACCTGAAGCAGATTTTGGAGCTCTGAGACATCAATGGCAATCAGAAAAATTTCAGATTTGTCAAAGTTAACAGATAAACAAGAGGCCTTTCTGAAAATGTCTAAGAGTCACTTCATCACTTGAAGCTCAGCAAGACAAGCGTTGATGAAAAAACCGACATCGTCTGCGTAGAAAGAGGCTCTTAAGGCAAGGTGCGGACTGCTGAGGGGTTGTAGCAGGTTTGAAGATTCGGCATTTGAGATGAGCTTCTGCAGGGGTTCAATGGCTAATAAGAAAAGTAAGGGAGAGAGAGGATCTCCTTGGCGCACCCCCCTACCATGGTTAAAAAACTCTCCCGGGGAGCCATTAAGTAAGACTACTGAGGAAGAGGCTAAAAGGATCTGCGAGATCCAATTTATCCAGCGAACGCCGAAACCACGGGATCGAAGCACATCCAGGAGGTAGGGCCAACAAACTGAGTCAAAAGCCTTGGCAATGTCTAATTTAATAAAGAGGGAAGGGGTTTTGGTTTCTGTCGAGAATATGATCCCGGGCTACCTCCCGAGTGGTTTTAAGCTGATCAGTCAATGGTCAAAGCCTGCTATGAGGACAGTGACGGAGAGCTGAAGGCGTCCGAGTCCAGCACTCAGGCGAGAAGCCCTCCCGACCACCTGAATTCGGACAGTCCCCATTAAGATCTAGGCCGTCATTAATCTCCATAATCCCACAGTTATTAGTGCGGTTATCCTCTATGTTATTACCCACAATATGATCGTTTATGTCATTAATACGTTATTAGTGGAAATTTATTCATCATTTGTAACCCCCGATCTCTCCCATATAAAGAGATCGGAGGGAGCCTAAAAAGGCAAGTTTGGACGCACGAAGACACACATCCAGAAGGTAAATTCAGACTCATACAATCTGAAGTACCTATACGCTAAAGGCTATTCACGTCCGAAGCATATTCCATACATAGGATTAGGGTTATTATCCTCCGGGAGGCCCGAACTTGTCTAAAATCCTCTGTCTCTGTCACTTTGATCGAGATAACCATTAGATCATAGCACTGCACCCTCTTTAGCCTAACCAAAAAACCTCCCTACAGACACCCCTGTAAGGTACTGTTGTCTTACACAATGACAGTTGGTGCACCAGGTAGGGGCAGCGTGCGTTTGTGTTTTTCAAACTGATCAAATGGCTATTGTTTGCAAAGTCAGCACCCAGGTTCCCGTTAGAGCGGAGCTCACTTTCGGAAGTTTAACTTTCGTGGGTGATTGCATGCACCAACTGGTGCAGACTACTGCCGCCCCGATGAGGGTGAAATCTTCACGCACTGCGATAGTGCGTTCTCCGGTCTCCAGGGCGTCCAAGCGTTCAGCTCCTTCCAGGGTTCGTCTACTTCATGCCGCCGACTCGCCCGCCGACTTTATCATCTTCGCCGGACCAGAAGGGCGAACGGTCCAGCGGTGTCAATTCACCAAGGTCGTTTCCAAGCGACCTCGCCACTAGGCCGCATCGGTTAAACCGATGCCCTCTCCAAACGTCGTTATGACGATCACGGGGGCTGTCTCCAACGATGAGCCTTCCAATTCCGCTGAGTCTAGCACTCACCGACGCCAGCGCCGTGGGCGCAATGCTACTCGCTCAGCACGTTGCGCGAGGGTCTGTGCTATAGCCGGTACCTCTCGCCAAGGCGCCTCAGACGCCTTCACCATGGACTTTGAAGGTCATGCCGTGTACCGCACGCCGACCGCGAACCTCCTCGCCATCGAGAGGGCGCTAGCCACCCTCCTCGACTCACCTGAGCTTCAAAGGGCTCGGGCAATGACCCAGGCTACTGCTGCCCAGATTACCAAAGTGGCACTGCCCGCATGGTCAAGATCGCCAAGGCCGTCTACACGACCAAGGCGTTTGTCGGCCAGACTCTGATCCTCCGACCGGAGGTCGATGTCCCGATCGCCCCAGCGGTTGGAACGTTCACCGGCAAGATCCCAGTGTTTGGACCGGAGGACGACGTCCCAATCACTCCGGCTATCAACACGTTCGTGTCCGCGCAAGCATCTTGGGAGCTCCTACTCGGGGGATGCCCGAGAATACATCAACTAAGCGCGGGATGCGCGTAACATCATTTCTCGTCGCCGCGGTGAACGCGAGCGTAGTGAGCTCCGTCGTCGAAATCTATTCGGCCGGAGTTATGGTGCACCCGGGGCAAACCGACCTGACACCGACATCTCGCGCCATGATGGCTTTCCAGCCTTCTCCGAGCGCCTTCGTCGAGTAGAGTGGCCCCGAAATTTCTGCCCGACGGGAGTTACGCCTTACGACGACAAAACTGACCCTTCACAGTGGCTGCGGCTGTATTACACGGCCATTCGCGCAGCCGAAGGGGATCAAGACGTCATGGCTAATTATCTCCCCGTGATGTTAACTTCGGCCACCATCAGCTGGCTAGCCGGACTCCCGAAGAATTATATAAACTCCTGGGACGAGTTGTGTGATACTTTCATCTCCAACTATCAAGGTACTTGGCAAAGGCCGGCCTCGCGTCATGACCTACGCCAAGTACGCCAAAAAGACGGCGAGTCCTTGAGAGACTATATCTGTTGCTTCTCCGAGCGCCGGAACGTCGTCGCAAGCATCTCCAACACTAACGTGGTGTCCATCTTTCAAGATGGTTTGCAGAAACCCTCGGAGCTGTTTCGCTATCTGGTGATGTACGAGCCGAGCGACCCTGGTGCGATGATCACCATCGCCAAACAATTCGCCAACGCTGAGGACGCCGAGCGGGAGCAATTGCACCCGAAAGCTCAAGAGTCCGACAAGGCGAAAAAGAAGAAAAATGATCGTCGCCAGTCTCCTTCACGCGATGATCGAGACAAGCCCGAATCCTCCTCCCACAATCAGAACAAAAAGAGGAAGGGCAAGGAGATCATTGTCGCTGACAAGGATTCCCGACCGTCTGGTCGGAATAACTCGACATTGTAGGAGGTATTAGATAAACCCTGCATAATTCATCCTAACAGCAACTACACCACCCGCCAGTGTTATCAGCTGCAGAATCAGATGGTGAAAGAGGCGGAAGCAAATCCTCGGCAAGACAAGCGTCGCCGGGATGACAAGAAAAAGAAGTCCAAAAAGGACGACGAAGACGCCGAAGCGTCTCCGGCGACAAACAACTTCTAGGAGCCCGCCCAAACGGTCTCCATGATTTTTGGTGGCGCAATCGCCACCGAAACCAAGCGCCAACAGAAGTTGATGGCCCATCGCGTCAACACCATCAGCACCGAGCTGACTAAGCGCCTACGGTGGTCGGAGATCCTGATCTCCTTCAACCGCGAGGATCAGTGGATGGACGTCCCCAAGCCGGGACGCTTCTCACTGGTCGTCGACCCGGTCATCCTCAAGGTCCGCCTCAAGAGGGTATTGATTGACGACGGCAGCGGCCTCGACGTTCTGTTCAAAGAAACGTTAGCTGCACTCGGCATCGCCGAATCCTTCCTCTAGAAGACGGATACGCCCTTCTATGGGATTGTCCCAGGGAAGGCCTCCATACCACTCGGCACTATCACTCTGCCGGTCACGTTTGGAACTCGGGACCATTATAGGACCGAGCATATCAAGTTTTATGACGCCGACTTTGAGACCGCTTACCACGCCGTGCTTGGGCGGCCGTCTCTCGCCAAATTTATGGCGGTACCCCACTACGCATATCTGGTTCTTAAAATTCCTGGACCAGGTGGGGCCTTCTCCATGAAGGGGATGTTGCCACCTCGCATGCCTGTGAGCGGGATAGCCTCGCCCTGGGAGAGGCCACGGACATTTCTGTTCGGATGGAGGAAATGGTCCAAGACGCCAAGACGACGCCGACCACCAGCATGGAGCTCCCGACTGTCGCACCATCTAAGTCAAGCCTGGTGCCCTCGCCTGCTGAGTACAAAAGTATTCAGCTCTCGGACACCGACCACTCTAAGACGGCGTAGATCGGGATGGCGCTGGATCCTAAATAGGAAAGCGCGCTCGTCAGCTTCCTCCGCTCCAACATCGACATTTTTGCCTGGCAGCCATCTGACATGCCTGGCGTACCTCGGGAGCTGATCGAGCATGAACTCCATGTTTTCCCGACCGCTCAGCCGGTCAAGCAGAAGATGCGTAGATTTGCTCAAGATCGCAAAGAAGCCATCAAAGAAGAAGTCACACGCTTGTTAGCAGTAGGATTTATAAAAGAGATGTATCATCCCGACTAGGTAGCAAATCCGGTCCTTGTAAAAAGAAAAATGGGAAATAGAGAATGTGCATTGACTACACCGATCTCAATAAGCGATGTCCTAAAGATCCGTTCCCGCTGTCGCGTATTTATCAAGTGGTCGACTCCACTGCTGGTAGTGCCATTTTATGCTTCTTGGATTGCTACTCAGGCTACCATCATATCAGCCTGAAGGAGGAAGATCAAGAGAAGACATCATTCATCACCCCATTCGGCACCTACTGCTACACGTCAATGCCTTTTGGGCTGAAGAATGCGGGGGCTACGTACCAGCGGGCTATTCAACGTTGTTTGGCTGATCAGATTGGCCGCAACGTTGAGGCTTATGTGGATGATTTCGTCATCAAGTCTAGAAGACCAGAAGATCTCATTGTCGACCTCCAAGAGACTATAGACAACCTTCGCAAATTTCGATGGTGGCTCAATCCGGAGAAATGTGTCTTCGGGGTGCCGACTGGAAAGCTGCTCGGGTTCATAGTCAGCAGTCGGGGAATTGAAGCAAATCCTAAGAAGATCTCCGCAATTTTGAACATGAGCAAGCCTAGCTGCGTCAAGCATATCCAACGCCTAACAGGCTGCATGACATCACTTGGTCGGTTTATTTCCTGACTAGGTGAGCCCGGAATGCCCTTCTTCAAGTTGCTAAAAAAGAAGGTAATTTTGCATGGACACCGGAGGCCGATCAAGCATTCGCCGACCTCAAGAAGTTTTTATCTTCTCTGCCTGTCTTGGTTGCATCGACTCCTGGTGAAACACTCCTCCTCTACATCGCCGCCACGACCCATGTGGTCAGCACCGCCATAGTTACCGAGCGCCCGGAGGAAGGACATGTCTATCCGGTTCAATGGCCGATATATTTCATATCTGAGGTGCTCGGACCATCTAAAGTCCGATACCCCCAGGTCTAAAAGCTGCTCTATACCGTCCTCATCACCGTCCGGAAGCTCAAGCATTATTTTCAAGCTCACTCGGTGGAGGTGATCACAGAATTTCTACTCAGCGATATTTTATGGAATCGAGATGCGACTGGTCGGATCGTGAAGTGGGCCATTGAGTTAGGAGAATACACTCTTAACTTCAAGCCCCGCACCGCCATCAAGTCCCAAGCCCTCGCTGACTTTGTAGTCGAGTGGACTGAGATCCAACTCCCACCCACAAGTGATCGCCAAGAGCATTGGGTCATGTATTTTGATGGGTCTCTCAGCATTGATGGAGCAGGAGCTGGAATTCTCCTAATATCCCCTCAAGGTGAAAAGTTAAGATATACTCTCCAGCTATTATTCATGGCGTCTAACAATACAGCCGAATATGAAGCTCTCCTTAATGGGCTGCGCATCGCCATCTCCCTTGGGGTTCAAAGATTAATGGTATATGGAGATTTTAAATTAGTTATTAGCCAAGTCAACAAAGATTGGTCTTGTACCAGCGAGAAGATGAATGCTTATTGTCAAGAGATACGCAAGCTAGAAGGAAAGTTTAGTGGCCTTGAGTTCCATCATGTCCCCCGGGATGAGAACTCGGCTGCTGACTTCTTGGCCAAGCTAGGCTTGTCCAGAGCCCCTATGCCGAGTGGTGTTTTTCTCCAGGAACTCCCGAAGCCATCAATTCAACTTGATGAAGAACAACCTTCGGAGACTCAGCAAGTCCCATTAGTTTTGGTCATTACCGACACTGAAGACGACTGGCGAAAGCCGATCATCGATTTCATCCTCACTGCCAAGGCTCCTGAAGATAAAAATGCAGCAATTCATCTATCTAGAAGGAGTAAACAATACGTTATAGTAGGATCAGAGTTATATAAGAGAGTAGCTTCAACCCGAGTACTCATGAAGTGCGTCAGCAAAGCAGAAGGCTCAGAAATTCTCAAAGAAATTCACTCGGGCATATGCGGAAATCACGCCGGCGCTCGGACTCTGGTCGGCAAGGCTTTCAGGTCAGGCTTTTATTGACCGACTGCTAATGAAGATGCCAAGCTACTAGTTCGCAGCTGCTTAGGTTGTCAATTTTTCGCCAAGCAACATCATCTCCCTGCTCAAGCACTCCAGACCATCCCGGCCTCATGGTCGTTTGCATGTTGGGGGCTCGATATGGTCGGACCCTTTCCAAAGGCCGCTCAGGGTTATGATCGTCTGTTTGTAGCCATTGATAAGTTCACCAAGTGGATAGAAGTAATGCCGCTAAGGACAAGCACAGCTAAGAAGGCTGCAGAGTTCATCTAGGGCATAATATATCGTTATGGCATTCCTAATCAGATCATCACAGACCTGGGAACTCAATTTACCGGCAATGACTTTTGGGAATTCTGTGAGGATTGGTGTATTGAAGTCAAATATGCTTCTGTTGCACACCCGAGAGCCAACGGTCAAGTTGAAAGAGCTAATGGCATGATATTACAAGGGTTAAAGGCTAGAATATTTGATCTCCTCACTAAATATGGCAGTCGGTAGATGAAATAATTACCAACTGTTCTTGGGGGTTTTCGAACTCAGCCGAGCCGAGCTACTGGTCGGACCCTGTTCTTTCTTGTGTATGGGTCAGAGGCTATCCTACCGGTAGATATGTTGCATGAGTCCCCCAAGATTCAGCATTATGAAGAAGGTGTAGCCGAGCAGACAAGAGAAGAGGACATTGATAGTCTTGAAGAAGCTCGTCTAGCAGCTACGACACAATCTGATCGGTACCAGCAAGGATTGCGAAGGTACCATGACCGTAATGTGTGTGGTCGGCCATTCCAAGTGAGAGATTTAGTCCTTCACCGAGTACAATCAGCAGTTGGCACCCACAAACTATCAGCTCCATGAGAAGGGACATGCATCATCTCCGAAGTCACCCGACCAGGACCATATCGCCTAATTCATGAAGACGGTCAAAAAATTGCGAATTCATGGAATATTGAATATCTTCGGCGCTTTTATCCTTGATAAAGCAAGCTAAGTTATTATTTTTCAATAAAGATGTTCGACTTTCATTTGCTATCTTCCATTATTTTTGCCTGACCCCGAGTGCTTAAAGTCTTATCGCTCAACTCGAAACTCATGATCCGCTCTGATCGAGTTAAGTTCTTCTTTTTACCCGCTTGGGGGCTTGGCTTGGCTATTCTGTGATCAACCCGATTACTTTTCGTCATGACGTTTTGACTACATGTGACGCCTATGGTTCAAAACAGCGTGCATGTGGCTCAAGTTTCCCTACGCTATGGATCTAGGCTATAACATACAGTTGAACATTCATACTGAGTGATCGGGCACAGAACAAACTTAATATTAAAAAACGATGTTGTTCCATTACATTAAAATATATACAATTGCATATTGTCTACAATTTTTCTACTCGGCAGGTGCATCTGGATAAATCTGAATGTCTGAGATTAAGGCATCAGCTGTTTCTTCCACCTCTGAGTAGATGCATGGTATTTCAGAGTCCTCGATGCTCGCCGGCCACCTCGCTCGGATGTAGTCCAAACGAGCCGTTGGATACAACGCTCGGACAATCCCGAGGGTGTGAATTGCTGCCGTTCGAGTGAAGTCTCGGGTTTGATTCCATAGACGCATCTCCTCTCCTTCAATCCGCCGACCAGACAGTGCTGGATGGCACCTCATCAATCATCTTGATGAGCGTCTCAGCACTCGCCCGGTAGCGGTCTCGCTGCACTTGGGTGCTAGCCAAGCGGTGCTCTAGGTCGGCGAATTGGGCGCCCACTTGCCGGTGAAGTTCTGCAAATAAAATACAATTTTAGGAAATGCTTTAATAAAAGCAGAGTACTAAGAAATCTGAGTTGGTGATCCGTACTTTTGTACTCACCCGACCACTTGTTAGTGGCTGCCTCGGACTTCTTCAGCTTCTCTTCGAGCTTCGCCACCCTGGCAAGGGCTTCATCCCTCTCGGCCAAGGCCTGTTCGGCCGTAGAGACCGATTGGTCCGCCATGCTGGTAGCTATCTCAAGTCGCTCTTGAGAAGCAAACCACTCTGCCACGCAAACACGGGTTAATATACTCACAGATGAAAAGTTAACAATGAAAGGCAGTCAGGATGCTTACCTTGAGAGTGAAATTCAAACTGTTCATGAAGGATGCGATTGTCATTCTCCAGTTTTGCCAAATCGGCATTTTTACAAGCCAGCTGATCGGTCAGCTGACTCACCAGGAGCTGCAAAACGATGATACAAGTTAGTCCGAATGCATATGTACATTATATGTATGAAACTAACACTTGCAGGAATACTCACGATGGTCTCCTGGTTAACATGGTTGAATGCTTCCAACCACTCAGCCATATTTTTTCCAACCACCTGGGTCGGGTCACCGAAAGCCGCACCAGTGGTCGGCTGAGGAGCCGCTTCGGCCCCGACTGGTTCGAGCCCGACCACTGGCGGAGTGGGGTCGGCCACCACCGCTTCAACCGAAGGCCCTTCGACCACTGACGACTGGTCGACAGTGGGCACTGGAGCAGGTGCCGTTGATGGTGCCGCCTCGCTCGTTGGCCTAGGAGCGCCAGCACTTGGTGTCGCCGTTGTCGCGCCCACGCCACCAGCGGTCAGGACGTCCGGAGCCGGTGACCCACTTGTCGTCGCAGCCTTCTGCTGCTTGGCAACCCCGATGTAAACCACCACATCAGTGATGGGGGTGGCCGATGCAGTCGGGCCGGCCACGTCCTGGTCGGGCAGCGGCAATGAAGAAGGGCTGCATAAAAATAATCACCAATGTCAAAACAAGGTTACGTTTAATTACCTGACTAATGAATTTGATAACAGGACTTACCACCCCGACCTCCGGACTACCGTCTTCTTCACCCGCAGACTAGGACCCGCTCCAGGGGTTAAACCAGTCAGCGGAGGGGGTGGAGGAGGGGGTGGTTGTGTCAGACTCGGCGGTGGTGTCGACACGGAGGACGACGACGCGGCAGCACTTCCGGTCGCCGAAATCCTCGCAGATGTCTTCGAGTCGGCGCCCACCTCCCCGATGAAGGATGAGGGGATCTTTGGAGCCCCCTGAGTCGCCGCAGCTTTCGTCACCGCCGTCGCCGTAGCCACCAACGTCTTCACCCTTTTTGCCCGAGGAGGGCAAATTTCTTTGCCCTTCCTCTTCTCACCAGTCGGCCCAGCGAGTGGGTCGACATTTTTCTCACCGACACCCCGAGGTTGCTCGGGTAACGGCACCAACGAGCAGAAAGCCTCCCGACCCTATGCAGTTCAAGGATTAGCACTCGGCAGGTGCACCTGAGCGGTGCACTAATCGGGAAAATTTCGTCCAGATTGAAACTTCAGAGCTCTTTCCGACTGCTCAACTTCATCTGCGCGCCAAAAAGAGCTCGGGGGCTGCTGTCGGGAATATGATCCCGGGCTACCTCCCGAGTGGTTTTAAGCCGACCAGTCAACGGTCAAAGCCCGCTATGAGGACAGTGACGGAGAGCTGAAGGCATCCGAGTCTAGCACTCGGGCGAGAAGCCCTCCCGACCACCTAAATTCGGACAATCCCCATTAAGATCTAGGCTATCATTAATCTCTATAATCCTGTAGTTATTAGTGCGGTTATCCTCTGTGTTATTACCCACAATATGACCGTTTATGTCATTAATACGTTATTAGTGAAAATTTATTCATCATTTGTAACCCCCGATCTCTTCCATATAAAGAGATCGGAGGGAGCCTGAAAAGGTAAGTTTGGACGCACGAAGACACACATGCAGAAGGTAAATTCAGACTCATACGATCTGAAGTACCTATACGCTAAAGGCTATTCACGCCCGAAGCACATTCCATACACATGATTAGGGTTATTATCCTCCAGGAGGTCCAAACTTGTCTAAAATCTCCTGTCTCTGTCACTTTGATCGAGATAACCATTAGATCATAGCACCGTACCCCCTTTTAGCCTAACCAAAAAACCTCCCTACGGACACCCCTGTAGGGTACTGTTGTCTTACACAACGATAGTTTCTTTGAGCCGTCGAAGCGATCCTTGAACCAAGAGGAAGTTATCATGAAGGGCTCTTCTTTTGATGAAGGCTGATTGGTTCTCGTCTATGAGGTGATGTATAACCGTTGAGAGCCGTGAGGCTAAAAGCTTTGTTATAATCTTGCCGAAACTATAAATCAGACTGATTGGCCGATAATTTTGGAGCAGGCTTGAGTTCCCCTTCTTTGGCAGCAGAATGATGTGTGCTGAATTAAGGAGGTGGAGAAGAGGTGAGCCAGAGTTGAGGAAGTGAGCAACCGCATCGAACAGATCCAATTTTATTATGTCCCAACGGTGCTTATAGAAATTTGCATTGAAACCATCAGGGCTAGGCGCTTTGTTGTTTGGGAGGTCATTGATGATCTTCTGCAGTTCATCTAAAGTGACGTCCCGTTTCAAATCAGACAAATCCATGGTCTCAAGGCAGAGGTAGTCCCAAGACAGATCCAACTGGCGAGACGAGGGATATCCAAGCGAGGAGGCAAAAAGATTATCAGTCTTTACTACTAGTACTCTCTTACATGTACAGTACTTGATCTCATATACCAGTCTTTACTACTAGTACTCTCTTACATGTACAGTACAAGGCATGCTGATATATATATCGATCAAGCTAGCTGAATTTGATAAGCTAATTAAGTAACTAGCAGGCATATCTGCATGCATCAACGTGTAATTACAGTGGACAGATGAAACGAAAGCTGGCAAATATATATGTGTATATATAGATATATGAGATCGAGCTAGATGATCCAATGATTCAGATGAGTCGACAACTAATTAAAGCTAAGAGCACGCCACAATTCTCTTAATTATTGCATTAGTTATTAGGAGGCATCGAGCATCCTCTTGTAGTACTCCTCGTCGTCGATCCTCCACAGCGAGTAATCCGTGCAGAATTCCCAGACCGGCGAAGCCGGCATCGCCGCCGTGGCGTCGTCGTGGCCACCGCCGGCTACGGCCCAGCTCTCCGCGTAGCTCGTCTTCGCATCGGCCGCCGCGATCTCGTTCCACAGCTGGTCCATGGTGTAGTCCATATCCATCTGCTGCTGGGGGTGGTGTTGCTGGCTCACCGGCGTGGTGGCGGCGACCAGCTGGTCGACGGCCTCGTCCTCACCGCCGCTGCTTTCTTGCAGCGGTATGGTCAGCGCCGAGGAAGTCGTCGTCGTCGTGGCAGTCGTCCCGTTGTTGGAAGAAGCCGAAGCCGAGCAGGAGGTCAGCGAAGACGACAAGGAGGAGGAGGAGGACGGCGCCGGCGCCGCCGTCTTCTTCTTCTTCTTAGCCTCCTGCGCCATCTTGCGCATGTGCGTCCTCCAGTAGTTCTTGATCTCGTTGTCGGTGCGGCCGGGGAGGCTGCGGGCGATGCGGGACCATCGGCTGCCCCACTGGGCGTGTAGCTGGAGGATGAGGCGCTCCTCGTCGGCGGTGATGCGGCCGCGCTTGAGTCCCGGGTGAAGGTAGTTGACCCACCGGAGACGGCAGCTCTTGCCTGTGCGCTTCAAACCTGCAGGTAAAACCACCAAGGCCAACATGTGCCACGGAGAGAGACGGCCGGGGGAGGAGGAGGAAGAAGAAGAAGATGGTTAACACCTCAGATCCCGTGCTTCTTCATGCATGCATGCCTCTCCTGGCCCGATCGAGCGCCGCCGCATGCAGCACCGCCACTTCAATCCATCCGCATGCATATACCGTCCATCCATCATATAGAAACCACATCCCCAAACCAAAATTCAGATCACACAAACAGTTTCCAAATTAAAAATCGGTTTTTGTTTCCAAAAATCACCTCTTTTTCTGAAAAGTTTTGAGCTTTCGAAAATGGATTTGAAAATCAACATGGAATTGCCCAGATCGATCAGGGGATGGATCGATATATATGTGGTACGGGTATATGCATGCGTGGCGAGTCCGGTGCTGCATGCGGTGTATATATGAAAGAGAGAGAGAGGAGGAGGAGGAGGAAGGAGAGAGAGAGAGAGAGGATAAATAGGCGCTCGCCGGCCGGAGAGAGGTCACCCGCCACCGCGCAAACCTGAGACCTTTGCTAAGAAATCCCAACGACGTTCCCCGAACAAGCGCACGAACCATACCAGTTGGACGTCCTCCTGCTCCGTCCATGGCCCCTTCCTCATCCTACCACCACTTACACCATCATCACCACCAACCATCTTCCTCTTCTCCTTCTGTTTCTCCTTGTTGCTGCACATCGTCATCATCTGATTCACCTCCCCCTCCCCTGACTCCTTCGCCACCGCCGCCGCCGCCGTCTTCGCCTTCTTGCCCGCCGCCGTCGTCACCACCATCGTCTGCTCAGCAAGCTCCACCAAACCGAGATGAAGAGGAAGAAGACGATGAAAAGTGTTTGATTAATTTGATAGCTAGCTACAAAACCACTTGCTGCTGCTGCTGCCAGTGACGAAGAAAGGGATATACTTGGTTGCAAGCTAGACAGCTAATAATGGAGACTCTGTAGTGGCCACTTGGGATATATATAGAGCTGGACAGGCAGAGGCAGAGCACAATCGGACAAGGACAATTGGAGATCGATGAGAGGTGAGTGCAAGCAAGTGCCAAGTGCATGCCGGATGATCAGTGCGAGGTGATGTCAGTGTGGTGGACATGGCGGCAGCAGCAGCATGCATGCAGGATAATGCAGCTAGCTAGCTTGTGTATCGATCGGTCCATGATTGCAAGGACGAGAGCGGGGTGATCCATGATGGCGATTACAGCTTCTTCTGGCTTTAGTTGTGCGTGCCGGGCTCGTGCGTGCTGGCCCTTCCATTCCGAATTGAAGGAGATGCTGTTTCTGACCCCTATGTGACACGCACGCTTCAATTTCACATCCTTCTGTCGTGTCGCATCTCCAGGACCAGCTGCAACTGTCTGCACTGTTGCTGTCCTTGTGTTCTTCTCCTTCTTCTGGTTCGTAGTATAGGTGATTCCACATTTGTCACTACAGCATCACGACATGTATGGGGGTGAGAGGGAAATAAATTTTGTGAGGGAGGTCCCAAGTTCTTCATCACCGTGTGGATCCTCCGAATAGTGGCGGATGGAAGATTTATACGATGGGGTGCAAAGTTAAATAGACTATAAACCACACATATAATATATCAAAAATTTGCTTGATAAACACTCAATCTAGATATACATATATCGAAATAATTTGTATCATATTCTCAACACTAGTGAACTAATATAATTTCTAGTGAATAATAAAAAATAGAAGAAAAATAGGACATCTTCTATCTAGGTAGGGCAGCAGCTAGCAAACGTCACCGTGACGGCTGTACCGGCCATCGGGGTGGTGGTCTACGCCCTACGGGTGGCTGGTGTGCTCGACAAATTAGACAACATGAACCAGCAAAAATATCTTCTATAGAGGACAGTAGAATTTACTTATACTTAAAGGATGAAACACGCTAAATTCGGTTGTCTAAAGCTGGCAACTTTCATAGTTACCACACGAAGACTAAATTCACATAAGCAAATTTGCAGCACCTCCATAACAAATCATAGAAGAGTACATCATAGACTATCTTATAACAAGAGAATTCATTGCTTCTCCAAATGGCTTATTTGAAAGGACTAAAAAAAGCTATAACAGAATTATATGAAGCACATACTAATTTTTCAGCGGTATGTAGCGGCCTAGTGCAATTCGCTGGCTGAAAAAAGATGAGAGAAGAGGAATAGGGTTAGTCGGTTAAGAAAATAGGTTACTAGGCTAACTATTAGAGTATTGGGCTAGATTTTAACCTAATTAACACATATACACATACACACACACACATATATATACTCAAATTTTTGCCAAAAAAAATTGGGGGTACAACTATACCCCCATGCCCCTATACTGGGTCCGCCCCTGCCTCTGAATTAACGCTACGTGAAAAACCGAGATGATAAAGCCGCAAGACCACCTGCTCCGCTCTTGGCGGCGGCTGAAAAACCTCATCCTCCCAGCCGCCGCCACCCATCCTCCTCCCTCTCCCTCTCCCTCGCCCCCACCGGAGCACTCCGCCGAACATCCGTGCGGCTGTGAGGAAGGCGGTGGTGGGGCAACAGACCGTCTGCTCCGTCCAGGAGGCGGCTCAGGTGAAAGCCAAATCCCCTCAACCGCCGCCACCTATCCTCCTCCCTTCCCCTCACTGCTATCGGAGCACACTGTCTCGCTTCTTGTGTGTCTGTGAGGAAGGCAGCGACTGATGGAAATGTGCCCAAGAGAATTCTGGGGGAACCGAAAGTTCTGGCCTAGGGCCGGAAGTTCCGGGTTCTGGAGCATCTAGAAGTTCTAGGCCAGTCCCAGTTTTGGTTTCTGCAGGATCCGGAAGTTTCGGTTGGACCGGAAGTTCCGGGTCTACCTGGACAAACCAGAAGTTCTAGGTGAGACCTGAAAGTTCTGGGTGTAGGACCGAATCTAGCGACCAGAGGGGGGGTGAATGGGCGCAAAACAGAAAATCAGCGGAAAATAAAATTCTGGACAGAAGGTCCAAATC
>KE373057.1:232499-243787 GCA_000418225.1 Zizania latifolia
TAGCTCCGTGCACCCGGATTGGACTGGCACGCCCTCGCGACCCCTCTGTCCGACCAGCGTCCATCCGTGTACCTGAGTCGCACGCGAACTCCATCACGGTCAAGTCTCTTCATCTCGTCTCTTCTTCTCATCTCCGTTGACAATCACTCATCATCCCTATGGTACACACCATGGCTCCTCACTGGGTCGAAATAAATTCGATACAGAATGTTGTTTTCAGAAGTTTCGGTTGGACCGAAAGTTTCAGGTTCAGAAGTTTCGGTTGGACTGAAAGTTTCGAACAGAAACAAATTCGATACATAATGTTATTTCCGGAAGTTCCATCTATAACTGGAAGTTCCGGGCCAGCGAATAGATTAGATCTGTTGGGCTTTAATACAGACCTCTCTTCTCTCCTCGATTGCAAGTGTTGTGATCGATCTCCCGTATCTCGTGAGTGGTGCTAGCACGCCGGCGCGAGGTGATCCTATCCCCGGACGTGTGGATACCATAGAGACACTACTCTAATAGTGGTGCTCGTCTTCCTTCCGTGGAGTTCACCGAATCGCCTACGAACAAACGGAGCCGGGAGAAGCAGCTCGAGGACGCGCTTCATCGACTCTACTTTCGCTGCCCAAGCGCGTCTCGTGGTTCAAGATAACGATCCATGATCCCATTACATGCATGATTCCTAGGCTAACGGGGTAAAGTTTTGAAATTAAGCGCTAGCGTAGGCTCCCCATATCCCAACAGTGGTATCAGAGCCTATGTGCGTAGTGTTCGATTTGGATCGATCACATATAGGTGATATGTGGTGGAAATAGATTAGATCTATTGTTTTGCGTCAGATTTTCTGGAAGTTCTGGACAGAAACAAATTCGATACAGAATGTTATTTCTGGAAGTTCCGGCTATAACCAGAAGTTTTGGGCCAGCGAACAGATTAGATCTGTTGGGCTTTAATACAGACCTCTCTTCTCTCCTTGATTGCAAGTGTTGTGATTGATCTCCCGGATCTCATGAGTGGTGCTAGCACGCCGGCGCGAGGTGATCTTATCCTCGGACGTGTGGATACCGTAGAGGCACTACTCCAATAGTGGTACTCGTCTTCCTTCCGTGGAGTTCACCGGATCGCCGACGAACGAATGGAGACGGGAGAAGCAGCTTGAGGATGCGCTTCATCGACTCTACTTTCGCTGCCTGAGCATGTCTCGTGGTTTGAGGTAACGATCCATGATCCCATTACAAGCATGATTCCTGAGCTAATGAGGTAAATTTTTAAAATTAAGCGCTAGCGTAGCCTCTCCATATCCTAATAGTGGTATCAGAGCCTACGTGCATAGTGTTCGATTTAGATCGATCACATATAGGTGATATGTGGTGGAAATAGATTGGATCTATTGTTTTTGCGTCGGATTTTCTGGAAGTTTCGGGCTAAAATAAACTTCGATACAGAATGTTATTTTCGGAAGTTCCGGTTGGACCGGAAGTTCCGGGTCCAAAAGTTCTGGTTGGACCAGAAGTTCTGGACAGAAATAAATTCTGAGTCAGAAGGTTATTTTTGGAAGTTCTGGGTGTGACTCGGAAGTTCTGGGCCAAAATAAATTTGAGTCAGAAGGTTGATTTTGGAAGTTTCGGCCCTGAGTCGGAAGTTCCGGGCCCTTCGACCCGAAGTTTCGGGCCTTTGAGCCAAAAGTTTCGGGTCTTGGTTCAGTCACGTCTAGATTTCGCCTAACTCATTTTTACCGGGAATGTTGTGACTGGTATGGCCTTGCAAATATATAAGATACAAGCATGTAATTTTCATGGCCTGCGTGTCATGGTTAATTGCAGCCCAAGGCTATTCAAATGTTGTACGACCTGCGCGTCGACATGTGATGCTTCTCCTCATGTAATTAGTATAGTGCTATTAGGTGTAATAGACTAATACAAGTTCATGGAGGCCTGAAGCGTGATGACCCGACGGACAGGAACCATGGAGATGGAGATCACCATGTGAAAAAGGGACATACTATGTCACAGTTAATATAATTGCATGAGATGTCTACTTATGTTTCTGTAATACTATTCTTTTATGTTCCATGTACGGTAGGCATCATTACCGTGTTAGAATAATTTTCCTTAGAAAATTAAGTATTGATGCTCTTTCCAATAGCTGCACCTACCAAGGTTCTCGATCATCGATGGTGGGTCTGCCAAAGCAAGGTGCCATCTTTTATCTTGACCAGTTAGGGTGGATGTCAGACAACCACATGCATAGTATTGATTTGCTTAACAAAGATATCAAAACGGTTTTGGGCTTTAGGGCATGGAGTTGGGAGTCGGGCATTGGATGCTACCCCAACAAACAAGAGTCACATAGAGATGTGATTAGCAAAGTGTTGCTTACCTATGTCACTAATCTTCTAGCAGTGATGCCAAAGCTCACTAGGAGTTAGATGAATATGAATCTTGTCCCACAATGTGTCGTTAGAGAGAAAGCGATCATTTTATATATTGTGACACATCTTTTATTTGATAGAAGAGTAATATAGCATAGTGCTGAACCTTATATTGTTGTTATAGATCATGGCACCTACTGCAAAGAACACTTCTGTTTTTAATCTGTGATCTATCCTTGAGAGGGAGAAATTGTCTGGAACAAATTTTATTGACTGGTATAGAAACTTGAGAATTGTTCTCAAATAAGAGAAAAAAGAATATGTTCTAGAGGTCCCCTATCCTGATGAACCAACTAATAATGCATCTGCAGCTGATCGGTGGGCTTATGAGAAGCACGCCAACGATTCACTCGATGCTAGCTGTCTCATGCTTGCAAGTATGTCCTCTAAGCTTCGAAAGCAAGATGAGGACAGGGATACTCATAATATGATTGTGGGACTTCGAGACATGTTTGAGAACCAAGCTCGGGCCGAGAGGTACGGTACCTCAAAGTCCTTGTTTGTGTATAGAACTGGTCATTGGCAAAGGAACTGTAAGTTGTACTTGGAAGAACAAAAGAGAAAGAAGGGAAGTGTGACTTCCGCTTCAAGTATAAATGTTATTGAAATTAATCTTGCTACTCGTCCAAGTGATTCTTGGGTATTTGATACCGGATCAATGATTCATACTTACAAATCATTGTAGGGACTGAATAGGACAAGGAAGTGTGCAAGAGGTGAGTTGGATGTTCGCGTCAGCAATGGTGCAAAAGTTGCTGCGTTGGCCGTCGACGTTTATTCTTTGTCGCTACCCTCAGGATTAGTTTTAGAACTGAATAATTGTTATTTCATTCCCGTCTTGGGCAAAAACATTATCTCTTCATCATGTTTAGAGGAAGATGGTTTTGATTTCGTAATAAAGAACAAGTGTTGTTCGATATTTTCGAATGGTATGCTCTATAGTGTTTGTCCATTGTTGAATGGCTTATACATTCTGAATCTTGAGGATACACATGTTTATAACATTAATGCGAAGAAAGCTCGACTTAATGATTTGAATCCTACCTATGTATGATATTGTCGTTTGGGTCATATAAATAAGAAACGCATGTAGAAGCTCCATAGAGATGGGCTTTTAGAGTCATTTGATTTTGAATTATTTGACACATGTGAGTCTTGTTTGCTTGGTAAGATAACTAAGTCACATTTCACTGGTCAAAGTGAGAGGGCAAATGAATTGTTGGCCATTGTACATACTGATGTATGTGGACCAATGAGTTCTATAGCCAGAGGTGGTTTTCAGTATTTCATAACTTTTACCGATGACTTTAGTAGATATGGTTACATCTACTTAATGAAGCATAAGTCAGAATCCTTTGAAAAGTTCAAGGAGTTCTAGAATGAGTTACAAAATCATAAAGGCAAGACAATTAAATTTCTACGATCAAATCATGGAGATGAAATTTGAGCCATGAGTTTAACGATCATCTGAAGCAGTGTTGAATTATTTCACAGCTGACTCCACCTGGTACACCTTAGTGGAATGGGGTGTCCGAGCGGAGGAACCGAACCTTGTTAGACATGGTCTGGTCGATGATGAGTCAAACTGATCTTCCATTATCTTTCTGGGGATTCGCTTTAGAAACTATTGCTTTCACACTGAATAGAGTTTCATCCAAATATGTAGAGAGGACACCATATGAGATATGGACCGGGAAGCGTTCTGGGCTATCTTTTCTAAAGATATGGGGTTGTGAGGCCTATGTAAAACGTTTGACGTCTGATAAGCTCACTCCCAAATCGGATAAATGCTTCTTTGTGGGGTATCCTAGGGAAACCAAATGATATTACTTTTATAACCGGGAAGAGGGCAAAGTGTTTGTCGCCCGGAATATTGTCTTTCTTGAGAAAGAGTTTCTCTCGAAAGGGGTTAGTGGGAGCACAGTGCAACTCAAAGATGTTTAAGAATCACTAGAAAGTGTTTCAGCTCCTACTAAACCGCAACTTGACATGCAAGATGTTGCAGAGCCTGTTGTCGAGACACCAGCCCCACGTCGGTTAGAGAGGTTGAGTCGTGCGCCCAAGCGGTTTGCGTTTTTAACCACTGGGCAGCTCAACGTATTATTGTTGGACAATGATGAACCTAGACCTATACGGAAGCGGTGATGAGACCAGACTCTAAGAAATGGCTTAGAGCCATAAGATCTGAGTTAGAATCCATGCGAGAGAATCAAGTTTGGAACTTGGTCGATCCACCTGATAGTGTAAAAACCATCGAGTGTAAATAGATTTTAAGAAAAAGATAGACGTTGATGAAAATGTTCACATCTATAAGGCACGATTGGTGGCGAAAGGGTTTAGACAGATTCAAGGTGTTGATTATGATGAAACATTTTTGCCCGTCACAATGCTAAAGTCTATCCGGATCATCCTAGCAATTACCGTATTTTATGACTATGAGATATGGCAAATGGATAACAAGATGGCTTTCCTTAATAAAAACCTAAGTGATGATGTGTACATGACATAGCCTGAAGGTCTTGACGATCTAGATAATGTTAAAAAGGTTTGCAAGCTGCAAAGGTCCATTTATGGACTGAAGCAGGCTTCTCGGAGTTAGAATCTTCGTTTTGATGAGGTAGTCAAAGGGTTTGGCTTCATCAAGAATGAAGATGAGCCTTGTGTTTACAAAAAGGCTAGTGGAAGCTCACTTGTGTTTTTGGTCTTATATGTAGATGACATATTGTTGATCGGAAATGATATTTCTATGCTAGATGTTGTCAAGTCTTCGTTGAGAAAAAGTTTCTCAATGAAATATCTTAAAGATGTAGCATACATTTTAGGCATAAAGATCTATAGAGATAGGTCGAGAAGGTTAATTGGATTAAGCTAAAGCATGTACATTAACAAGGTATTGAAACTGTTCAATATGCAGAATTTCAAGAAATGTTTTCTGCCAATGTCACATGGCGTTTCTCTCAGCAAGAGTCAGTGTCCTTCGACACCTGATGAGCTGGAGAAGATGAGTGCAATCCCGTATGCCTCCACAATCGGATCCATCATGTATGGCATGCTTTGTACACGTTCTGATGTTTCTTATGCTCTAAGTGTTACGAGCAGATATCAGTCAAACCCGGGTGAAAGTCACTAGCGGTGAGGATATGTTCCTGGTCTTTAGAGGTGAGGAGGAGCTCGTTGTAAATGGTTACACCAATGCTAGCTTCCAAACTGACAAGGACGATTCGCGATCGCAGTCTGGATTTGTGTTCTGCCTGAATGGAAGCGCAGTGAGTTGGAAGAGTTCCAAGCAAGAAACGGTTGCAGATTTAACAAGTGAGGCCGAGTATATTGCAGCTTCTGAAGCTGCGAAGGAGGCAATTTGGATCAGAAAGTTTGTTTCTGAGCTAGGTGTTGTCCCTAGTGTTTCCAGTTCAGTGGACCTCTATTGTGATAATAGTAGTGCCATTGCGTAATGCAAGGAGCCTAGGTGGCACCAGAAGTCCAAGCATATACTGCGGCGCTATCACCTGATCTGTGAGATTATAGATAGAGGTAATGTGAAGATATGCAAGGTGCACACGGATTTGAACATAGCTGATCCGTTGACGAAGCTTCTCTCACAGCCCAAGCATGAGGCGCACTTGAGCTATATGGGTATTAGATACTTGCATGAGTGAGTCCAGTATATGTGAGAGAAAGTGTCTTGTCTATACTAGTGCATATTTAGATAATTGGTTATCTTATTTCTTGAATAAATATCTTTTACATTGATCAACAAGTGCGTGACTTATTTGTGAAACTCTCTGTGCTACGATGTTATTCTAAACGATCCCTAATCTCATGTCGTCATGTGGGACAGTGATAATTTATAGATTAGCATATCTGTCTGATTGATGATCATATTTCACAGATCATAGACATGGAGATGTCAAATCAGTGATGTGGACTCATGTTGGTGAACATGGAGTTGGATAGACCCACTTTGAGATACTGCTGAGATTATTATTTTAATGTGCCATCAATTGTCATCTCAAATGGTGTACCTACAGAATCTTTAGACCTGAGATCGTCATTGATTCCAGAATATGTAGTAGCACACTTAGGGGTTTCCAAACGCTATTCCGTAATAGGGTAGTTATAAAGGTTGCTTTCGGGTGTATCACGAAACATGTCATGGGATGTGAGCGGTCAAGATGGAATTTACTCCTCCTAAATAACGGGAGAGACGTCTCTGAGCCCCTCAAGGTAGTCGGATTGAAAAGTGCATGGCCATGCCACTATGATCAAAGAGTTGATCATGATTGAATCCACTACTTGATCGAGTGAAGTGTCGAGCTATCAACAAGGGTGGCACGAATCTCGCCTTGAGCTTGACTGATGTCGTGTGGTAAAGTGATTGGTGCGTGAGTATATCAAGGTTCAGAAAGTATGATTATGACTTTATATGCTCTCGAGGGTCAATAAGTGCTGCTAGGTACCGCTATTGATCGGCGATTCGGAAAGGGTTTTCGGGTAGCGGCTGTTTGCATACGAACCTATTGGGTCACACGCTTAAGGAGATAGGATTTTAAAACTTGCAAGAATTGGTTCTTGTGCAAGTAGGAGATTGATGAAAATGTGCCTAAGAGAATTCTGGGGGAACCAGAAGTTCTGGCCTAGGGTCAGAAGTTCCGGGTTCTAGAGCATCCGAAAGTTCTAGGCCAGCCCAATTTCGGTTTCTGGAGGATCCGGAAGTTCCGGTTGGACCGAAAGTTTCGGTCCTACCTAGATGAACCGGAAGTTCTGGGTTGAAATAAATTCGATACAGAATATTGTTTTCAGAAGTTCCGGTTGGACCGAAAGTTTTGGGTCCGAAAGTTCTGGACAGAAATAAATTCGATATAGAATGTTATTTTCGGAAGTTTCGGCTATAACCGAAAGTTTTGGGCCAGGCGAACAGATTAGATCTATTAGGCTTTAATACAGATTAAAGACCCTTGATGGGGCACTATATAAAGAGAGGAGGGGTGAGCACGAAAGGCTGCTGCTGCTGTTGCTCCTGGTTTCGAACCCTAGCCATCACCTCTCTTCTCTCCTCGATTGCAAGTGTTGTGATCGATCTCCCGGATCTCGTGAGTAGTGCTAGCACGCCAGCATGAGGTGATCCTGTCCCCAGACGTGTGGATACCGTAGAGACACTACTCCAATAGTGGTGCTCGTCTTCCTTCTGTGGAGTTCACCGGATCGCCGACAAACGAACGGAGCCGGGAGGAGCAGCTCGAGGACGCGCTTCATCGACTCTACTTCCGCTGCCCGAGCGCATCTTGTGGTTCGAGGTAACTATCCATGATTCCATTACACGCATAGTTCCTAGGCTAACGGGGTAAATTTTTAAAATTAAACACTAGCATAGCCTCTCCATATCCCAACAGTGACATGATCCTGTTCTTCCCCTTTCTCAGGTTAGGAGGCGTCTCGGGGCCCAGGGGCTAGATCTAGCCAGTTCCGGTTGGCTCCTTCAGCGGTGCCCGTGGCGAATCTCCGGCGGGTGTGCTGGTGCGCATAGAGAGCTTCGACGTGGAGCGAGTTGACGCAAGTGGAGAGCTCCAGCGTGGGGATCTTCAGTTTCTGCCTTCGCTGTTGGTCTGTGGAGTCTGGCGTTGGCGCCGTGCGCCTGCTCGATGGTCTTTTCTTGTTACCGAAGGGTTGCCGGTCTTAGTGACATCTTCATTGGTACCTGCCGAGTGTTAGCTTCAAGGTCATCGTGGGAGGGTCAGTTTCTGGTTGGTTTCTACGCATCACGGGGTGGCGTGCGAGGGGCCTTCGGCGGTGGTTTCGTCTAGTTATGATCGGAGGCGTTGGTCTGCCTTCGTGTCGCCCTTCTCAAAAATAATAAGTTACTTTTTTAATTGTGACTATTTGATTGATTAAGACAAATAATTCATATTTATTTGAGTGTATCAAAAAATTGTCATATATAATTGTTCATGTCAGAATCTCTATACTACAGTAACAGTAGCAGTAGACAGGGCCGGCCCTGGGGGGCCACCGGTGCCACCGCCCTGGGCCCCACATCCCGGTGGGCCCCCTATACATGTATGTAACCTGTAGGTATACGTATGGGAATAGGATCGTATGGGAGTAGGATTCAGAACGTTAGGGAATCGCTAATCACGCTGGCCGCACGGAAACGTTGCAAAGGAAGTTGCAAACTTGCATTTTGCATGTTAATTCGTCCTGCTTGTCTCCTCGATCGCCGATCCTGACCCTGGCCTCCCTCACGTGGCTGCGTCTGCAGTCCGCTCTGCCGTTCGTCATCAGGAGGCACGAGACAGGAGCCGCGTCGCCTGCGGGCTACGGCGTGCGCAGCCTGCGCCGTTGCACGCAGGGCTTCTCCGCCGTCGCCTGTCTGCATCTGAAATCTGAAGTTTCAGTATTTCTACGACGACTGCAAAGTGCGCACCCTACTGCCTAATTAAATTAAGTACTAATTGTTGATTACATGAGATTTTAGATTTCATAACAAAATAGTGTTTAAGTGTAAAGTGTTTAAACGTTTGATCACTCCGAATGTCCTATGCTTATTTTTACATATTTTAATAGAATCATGTCATTAAGAAAGTATGCATCAGACAGTGAGAAAAAAAAAAGAGAAAACGACTAGATAAATTAATACAATCACAAAGAGTAAGGAAGCAATTTGATGGAAATAATAGTGAGGAAGCAATCTTGGAAGGTGAGAAACAATTTAAAGTTAATTACTTTCTGCTTATTATTGATATGGCAATCAATTCATTGAAAAGGAGATTTGAAGAACTCTAATCATTCAAATAAATATTTGGGTTTTTAATGAGATCAACAACTTTGAAGTCATTGTATGGTTCCGAACTAAATGTGTGTTGCACAACGTTGGCATTAATCTTCTCTCTACATGGTTTATCTGACCTGAATTTAAATGATCTAATTTTTGAGTTAAGTGTTCTATGATTCACTTTGCGATAAATCAATGTTAGCTATGGAGATTTTTGATTTTTTAGATCTACAATGTCTCAAGAGAGGTTAAATGGTTTGACAACTTTATGCATTGAGAAGCAATTATTGGATGAGATTAATATTAACACTATCATCAATGACTTTGTATCGAGGAATGTTAGAAGAAATTTTTAAGGTAATTTAATATATATACGTTATTTTATATATTTTTTAATCGTGAATCGGTAAGAATCCTTAAAATTAAGTTCGTTCCGGACCCCTCGGATCGGAGGACCGGCCCTGGCAGCAGATGGCAGCAGATGCTCGTCAACGAGAAGAGAAGAGCGCATCAAAGGATCTGGTGATGAAGAGAGCGGAACGACAGTTTGTGCGACAGCAACAGTGCCACCTGACAAGTGGATGATCGAGTAGCGCATTTTTTGTGCTAGCTAGCTAGCTGTTGGTGTCGATGTAATTAACTTACTAGTTGCATTGGTTTCAGCATCTTTTTCGTTCGAATCTCGGTGGCTCTAGCTAGCTATATCGTGGCTTCAACACACTTTAGCTCGATCTTTCCCTCCTTAGCTAGGTCTCGTCTGCATATATATATAGATCGATATGGCTTTGATGTAATCCCCTTGTACGTACTAATTATAAGGGAATGGAACTAAAATCCGCGTAATTCAAACATGGTCACTTAACTTAACCCATTTGATTTGTGACAAAAAATCTCGACCCTTACGTTAATCGCGCAGGCCGACCAGTCTTGTGATCGATCGTGTCGCCTCATGTCTGAATCTCTCAGCTAAATACAATTAATTGTTGGGCAAACATCTTATTCCAATCTAGTGTGCTACTGTGTGGTATGTTAGGAGTAGCAAATTGAACTAGGAAAAAAGTATGCCAGCTAAGTGAAGGGGCATCGAGAGCATCGTCGTTGTTCATCTGATTCCTGACGTCTGACACCTTCTAGATGATTGCTAGCAAATGCATCTGTATATGTTACTTAATCCACATGTTGCAGTTCTTAAGAATATCCTTGAGATTTTTTTAAAGAAAAAGGAATGAGAGAACTTGTTCTCTAATGATGATCGACCAAATTAAAAAGGATCAGTGTATATATATATATATATATATACACATATATATATACACATACATATACATATATACATACATATACATACATATATATATAAGTTAAAAGAAAATTAAGTATTGTGTGTCAGTGTTAATTGTGGAGGATGGAATGCCTATGTCAGATGGAGAGCAAGATATACTGCCAAAAGATAATAAGAATTTTGCGGAAATTTGACGTTTGCCCAAATTTATGTACATAATTGATAACAGTTTGCCTTTCTTAGACATGTAAATGCATACAACTACATATATTGTTCATACTACTCTTAAATAGAATAACTAGCCATAATATGCCATTAACTAAATATGTTTTTCCATTTTTTCTAAACCTTTTGGCTATGTTTTTTCTAAACCATTTTTATTATTAAAAAAACTAAATAGGTCTAGACACTGATCATAATTGTGCATTAAATAGTGATAGGTTTCAGTTCATAAATCATATATAATGTATAAATAAAATATTAAAAGCATGTAACACGATATAAACGACGACACTAAACAAGGTCCCAAATTGTTGTGGCTGGGCCAACAACAATTTGGCCTTATGTGTTGCTGTAACTTTAGTTTGGCCTTATGTTGATTTTTCAAGTATTTTTAAATATGACTTCTAAACTTACACTTCTCCACTTTATATATTACTAGGCATTAATAAAGTTATAGTTTGATATCTTGAAGCTAGTTTAAATTCTACAATAATACATCTAACAACATAATCTTCATGATCTATCTATCTATCTATCTATCTATCTATCTATCTATCTATCTATCTATCTATCTATCTATCTATCTATCTATCTAT
>KE373057.1:247103-272440 GCA_000418225.1 Zizania latifolia
CCATTAAGCTCCACGTTGTCAATCGAGTGTCGCAACCTAGATTTTTCAAAATTTCTTTCCATTTAGTGGGTACTGCCTACAAATAGACTAAAAAATATGAATATGATTTTTCTATAAACTTTAGTTCATTATTTCATGCACTTACAGTTCAAATTTGATCTATTTCAATATAAATCCTAGAAAAACACTTAATTAACTAAAAATAGCTAACTGACTTAGAAAAATGCTAAATTTTTTAATGGGATAAGATACGCTGTATTTTTATTGTAGAAAAAGTTTCAAGTTCAAACGAGGATTTAACCGATGATTTGCTTTCAAACATAACCTATTCCTTTTTTAAATCCTAATTCATTCTCAGAGAATCTCTAGCTTTCTTAACATCCTACGTGACAACTTTCTCAAAATATTTTTAAATTTTTTTATAGTA
Organism: Zizania latifolia; assembly: GCA_000418225.1. NCBI lineage: Eukaryota > Viridiplantae > Streptophyta > Magnoliopsida > Poales > Poaceae > Zizania > Zizania latifolia. The sequence goes on from KE373057.1 coordinate 247,531, forward strand.
TCTACATGTAATATCATAATACTATGACAGAGCTTGTGTTTTTCAGACTTCATTTGATTTTTTTAAAATTAAAAAACCATTAAACTCCACGTTACCAATCGAGTGTTGCAACCTAGATTTTTTAAAATTTCTTTTTATTTAGTGGGTACTGCCTACAAATAGACTCAAAAATATGAATATAATTTTTTTACAAATTTTGGTTTATTATTTCATGTACTTGCAGTTTAAATTTGACATATTTCAATATAAATCCTAGAAACATACTTAATAAATTAAAAATAGTAAACTGATCCAGAAAAATACCAAATTTTTACATGAGATAAGCTATGTTGTATTTTGATTGTAGAAAAAGTTTTAAGTTCAAACAAAGATTTAACCGTTGATTTGCCTTTAAACTCAACCCATTCATTTTTTTAAATCCTAATTCGTTCTCGGAGAATCTCCGATTTTCTTAACATCGCACATGACACTTTCTTGAAATATTTTCAATTTTTTATCATAGCATTTACATATCATATCATATCACCATGATAGATCTCGTGTTTTTCAGACTTTATTTTATTTTTTTAGAATTAAAAAACCATTAAGCTCAACGTTTCCAATCGAGTGTCGCAACCTAGTTTTTTCAAAATTTCTTTCTATTTAGTGGGTATGACCTACAAATGGACTCAAAAACATGAATATGATTTTTCTATAAATTTTGGTTCATTATTTTAAGCACTTGCAGTTAAAATTTGACCTATTTCAATATAAATCCTAGAAATATATTTAATAAATTAAAAATAGCAAACGGACCTAGAAAAATACCAAAATTTTACATGGAATGATATATTTGTATTTTGAGTGTAGAAAAATTTTCAAGCTCAAACCAAATTGCAAATATCACATAGGCTCTTTTGGATTTGCTAAGTTATTCATAACCATTGATTTACGTTAAAATTTACTTCAAGATAATCCTTTTAACTATTACTTGTCACTTGTGTGTTATGATTATGAATCAAGAATTATATTACTGATGATATCCAACAAATATCCGTAACCGTATTCGTATCTGTTCCGTATCCGCTCCATATTCGTATTCGATGATATCCGATTCCGTATCCGTATCCGGAGTATCCGAATCCGAAAAAATATGAAAAAAGATATGATATCATTGATATCCGTCCGTATTCGATCCGTTTTCATCCCTAAATATGAGGTCCCAAAACTGAAACTGAAGTGCAACTTTTGACATTTTTTAAAGGGATATTTGCTCTTATGCTTTATAATTAAATGACATTCACTTTTTTATCATACTCTGTTTGTATGACAATTAAGTTCAAAGATCACATGATATACACATAGAGTATAATAAAATAGCAAACATCACTTAACTATTTGTCATGAAAGCGTATCTCCATTTTCGTAATAATACTATATGTGTATTTGTGGCTCTTAATATAATTAATTTGCCATAGTGGTAGCCATGAACCCCACGACGTACCTCCTTCGTGAATTATATATCTTCAAGAAAATTAATTCTAGATATATATTGATCGATCGACATCAATATTATCTTTCATGGTAATTAAGTGGGTAGATGGATGGATGAATTCCTTGGTGTCACTGTTTAGCTAATGCTAGCTTTTTCATCATTCGTCCAAAGAAAGGTTAAATCGATAGGATAAGTGCTGTGACTGGCAGTGCACACATCGTGTAACGTACGGTCCAAATTTCAACTTAATGCACGGCACGATCCATGATATTTGCTAGCTCAGTAAAAAATACAAGATATGTATTTATTTAAAAAGATCAATTTTTTTAACCTTTAATCAATAACTAAGCTATAAGCATGCATTTTTTCGTATTATGCATAATAATTGAATTATATGAAAATACATTCATATAATATTAATTTTATAGTTGTTCATTATATATATTTTAAAACAAATCAATTGTCAAGTTCTACGTGAAAAACATGTCAAAAATTTATACACCTTATTTTTATAAAGGGACATACTTGTTCTAGATCGAGCCTGACGGTTTCAAAACAGTCTGTTTTGTTCAACTTTTATCATATCAAGAAGAGGCCATCAGCTTTTTACACTTAACACCAACATCAGACAGTGCAGCACTATCACCAAGTTGATCCCGGAACAAGACAAGCAAGAACAAATTTCTTTGAATTATTTATGAGTAGTTGAGCTTGCTAGGTTGGAGCATAACTACGCAATTAATCTTATTTACAGTTGCTTGAGTGCCATGTGTTGTTTTTCTTGTCGAATGTTAGTATGGTTCTCTTTGATACAACTCTAAATACAAGATTTTTTAAATCGATCAAACCTAGCTTCAAAAATTCTGAATCCAGAGCCTTAGATTGACTGAGTGTATTTAGTTTAGAAATATTATTTTATTTTAAACTAAAAATATAGATATAAACTATTTTATTTACTATACAAATTCTAGATCTAATATGATCTGAAATATAAATATATATATATATATGAAACAACTCCTATATATGCTTTTTAATTTCTTTCTTCTCATGTTTAAACTTGATTGTGGACGGCATAGGAGGAGAATTTTTACTTAGAGAAGAAGATAGCATCTGGAGATAGAACTTGGTGACGTGAAAGTCAGGGAAAGGTGACATGGACGGCACCAGCCACCAAGCATGTTGGATTGGCCTTCTCTTCTTTATATCATCAACCAAGATATCTTGACACCATCTTATTCTTATCTGTAGATTATTCAATCCATTCAATTTGGTTGATAAGCCTCTAATACTCACTCAAATTGCCTTTCCATGCAAGTGCAAATCACTCCTTGCTTTTCTTGCCAACATTTTGCAAGAGAAAGAGGCATTTTACTGTAGTTTGTTCATTATGAAATGAACGGTGGGCAAGCACGCACAATCCCAGAAAGTAATAATTTTGCTTAAAATTTTGTACTGCGCTCGTCGTACAAAGACTTAATTTTCAGTCTTCAAAATCTGTCTCACAAATAAAGACATCATCTTTTAACTTGTTTTTGGTTAATACGTGTGCAATTACGATCCATTACTAATAAGGGTACAACTCCTTTAGAAACGGGTCACATTACGACCCGTTACTAATAATGTAGCTTTATTGATAGATGTAAAACAATTTGTTACTAAAAATTTATTAGTAACGCGTATATTTTATCCGTTAGTAAAGCTTAGTCACTAAAAACTGTTTATGTGTGCCTGCTAACCAAGTGACACTACCCACTTAGCGTGCTTGCAAATTAGAACTAACATAATTAATGGGGAGCATACAAGTCATTTCTCTACACTACTAATCTATCTGATAATTTTTAAAAATCAAGTCTTTAAAGATAATGGTATAATTTGTTGGTGCCCAAAAGCCAACCCTATCTTTTCAAATCCCTATCCAACACATCAGCAGGATGTAGCTAGACTGTACAATGTATAGTAGTCGTACACAAGCACACTGCTGCAATGGAGCACCTCTTACTGTTTCTGTAAGATACAGCCACTAGTCCAATACTCCAATATGCAGGAATTTCACTGGATTGCGTGTATAATTAGCTATATGTACAAATGGGTGGCAGCTCGGATTTCACCCAAAAGGAACCTGAGCTTGTATACGAACAAACGCAAGAATTTCACGGGAAAAGAAGGCAAGATAGAGGCTTATCCATCGTTCAAAGAGCCCACGTCCAAATAGTTGGAGGAATTTTCACATGAAACGGAACTCGATTCCGTGTATAATTGAGCACATATACAAATGGAAACACGGATTTCACCAGAAACGGAACTGAAGAACGGACGCAATAATTTCCTAGGAAATATAGCAAATATAGCGCTTGAGATTGTAAGAACCAACTGTTAAGTATCTAAAGATTGAGAATATATAAAATCTGATGTGAATATTAGAGCCTATTTAGAGAAGCTTTAAATTTTGAGAAGCAACAGTTCAGTATCTAACTGATAAGAATTTAGATAATAGTGTTTTTTAGCTTTAGGATTCTAGTTTACTTTTAGATTCTATAACTACTTAGTCTTTTAAGGTCTAAAATCGTTTGGAGCTTCAAATTCTAAGAGTAGCTACAGCTACTAGAAGCTCCTCTAAATAGACGCTTAGTTCATTCGTAGATTCTGAAGATTGAAAAGTTTAGAAAGTTAAAGATTTAATAAGTAGTTGCAGCTACTATTAGAAATATTAGAACATGTATAAACATTTGAGGTGTTGGAACCTTGAAGGATAGTGTCCCATGGTTAGCGTTTGTCCGTGGAAAGCCTGGCCAGGATAAGCGTAACTGCTGCCAGTAGGCAGAAGCAGAGAGAAGGTGGGTGGCCTTGCCACTTGCTCAGCAAAAAACGTGCCGTCTCATGTTCACGCATGCCCCTACTGCGTTCTTGCTTTCTTGTGCCAGCACAACACATCAAAAGGGAGCTACAGATCTAACAATCCAAAGGTCAAACACAAATGGCCAGCAATGGAGCAGGCTGTGCAAGTTGACGATGAAAAGGTAATGAAGGGCAGCAGACTATTGGATTCCACAAAGGCAAGTTTTATCTGCAATTATCACAGTTCAAGAGTCACTCACAGCTAGGGTTAGCGCTACCACGCGATAACTGCTAAAGATAACAATGGGTCTATACTCATCAGGTTTGACTATCTTAAACCCATATCCATTAAAAAAAAATCACCCGGTTAGATAATCTATATATACATACCAGCCTAATTTTTTCCGTCCCATAATGTCATAGATATGGACAGCTATGCGCGAAGCAGCAAGCACTGATAGCGCCGCAGCAGGCGTGGTGTAGACATGCGGTGGTGGATTAGTAGTGCTGCAGCGGACAGGGCACGAATGCGTGATGGCGGACTGACAAAACGACTCAGTGTGTGTGGCACGAATGTGTGGTGGCACCTATGTACAAAATATGACGTAGTCAAGCGGTAATGGCTTGCCGATGCGCTGATGCCATCAAATACGATAGCGTCAGGGCGAGATGCGACTATGCGAGGCCAATCTGCTACCAAGCATGTGTCGTTGCCCATGGTACACTGGTGTCTGATGCTATTACTTTGGCTCCACTACTAGAGGGTTTTAGTTAAATTAGGCCAATTTTAATTAATTATTGGGCTACAAATAAATGGTTCATAAATATTCTAGATATTCATTGGGTGGCAGGTATAAATAATATAAAATCATACACATGCCCTCGTATCTGATAGGTATTATTTTCCCATATGTACCCTGATAGGTAATTACCCATAAGGTTTTGAGTTATGAATATCCATTGCTATGTTTAGTAACTGTAGTTACTGAGTGGTAGCCAACCATCTGTCGTCGGCCGGTAGGTACAAACCAGCTAGTTTGGTTCAAATTCAATTTTGAATTTGAAAATTTTGAAAAACCCCTATAAATACTAGGTGATTTATAATGATTTTTTAGTGAATTTTGCTTAAACAAAACATTCAAATTTGAGATAGTTTTGAAGCACAAGATCGGTAAAAAGAAAAAAGGAAAAAAGTAGACCTAGCCCAACAGTTTTTTTATCATAAAAAATAACATTACTAAATTTATAATTCTCACTTGCTTAAACAAAACATTCAAATTTGAGATAGTTTTGAAGCACAAGATCGGTAAAAATAAAAAAGGAAAAAAGTAGACCTAGCCCAACAGTTGTTTTTTTGTTTTTTTATTTTTATCATAAAAAATAACATTACTAAATTTATAATTCTCACCATTTAATTCAACCAAAAATAATAAATATCATACTAAATATTTTTAAGATTGTATTATAAATTATCTTTATATTCCTACTTTTTTCTAGATTTTCCCCGTATTTTTTCTAATTTTTTCTGTATTTTCTATGATTTTTCTATTTTTCTTGTATTTCTGAAAAACCGAATGGTTTTCGATGTAAACCGATCAGTTATCGCAACTAACCAACCGCTTACCGATGCCAAACCACTTAGTAACTGAATTTTGACCGGTTTACGCCAGTTACCTCCCGTTTACCGTGGTAACCATCCATTTGGGCTTAAGCGGTAACCAGGCCCAAAACATGATTTCAAACCCTGCTCACAGCAAAGGAAACTAGTTCTTGACAATGGAAATATCGGCTAAGCTGGCAATACAAAACATCTTCCCTCACCAAACACAGTCACTGAGAAACAACCAGCAGCAAAATTGATACATGGTGAACAGATTAAACAGAAATGCAATTATAATTGATCAGTAACACTAAAGAAGTCAGTTCAATTGAGGTTGGCCTAGCTAGGATCCAAAGTGCTGGGAACTATATGAGCAATCAAATATTTGCACTATAAAGTGCCTTATGACCTATTTGTTTCGATGTGAGATTATAACAATCTAGCTTATTTTCATAAGCTGAAATAAATAGACTAGCTTATTATGCTAGTTTATTATATTCGAGAGTATCTAATAAACTGACCGAACTTAGTTTATTTATAAGCTAGATTACTATAATCTTAAGTTAAAACAAACAGAACCTTAAACAACATGAAAAAAGATGGTGGCCACCAAGGGAAAGGAACAAATCACATCAAATCACCCTTTGAACCCGCTACATAAAAATCAACCTTGTTTAGGAAGAACAACATCCTTGTCGAGCAGCTTGAGCTCAGCTCCTTCCACCCTCCTCTTCTTTCATCTTTTTCTTCCATCTACGCTTGTGAAGAACAAAAACTCAAGCGCACACAAGCAAAGAAGAGTCAGATAGATATTTTTTGCCAAGGCATACCACGGTATATTCTGTCAATGTTTGAAAGAATAATCATCACAGTGCTTAGTCTTGAAAATACCAACTTGACATCATTTTGACTGAAATTCGTGGCCTTGTCTTGGTAAAAGAAGATTTCATAAATGAAGGCATCACTAATTTATGCATGAAAAGACAAAAGGAGGCAAGCAATTATAAAATGAATTAGTTATTACTTTATTGGTGCATGACTTGTTTGCACCAAGATTTAAGTTCAAATTCCTAGCCCATCCAAACAAGGACTCGGCCATCTGGAAAAGTTTATGCTAATCTTATAAGGTGGCTAATTGAGCTTATTCAGGTCTTAGACAACATGAACTACAGTAAATTTACAGGACCACATAGCCACCAACAGTAAGTAATTTTCTATTTGGAGATGGCGATTATGCTTAACTTAGGTATTTGAACTATGATTATCTGAATTCAGTTAATTTTCTATTTGGAGATGAAACTTATGCTTAACCTAGGTATGTGAACTATGCTGATCTGAAGGATAAGCCAGGTATGAGGTATCAAGGACCTGCATGACACTACGGCTGCTGCACCCTGCATGTCTCATGCTTAGTTGAAGGACCTTTTTGCGTTAGTACATACATAAATAAATTTTTACACTACAAGTCTACAATGGTTTTCATTATACCCAGCTTCTTGTGATTATGCTTACAGTTGACCAAGCAAAAAATCAACACTACCTGCATTTCATTATGTCAATATATTACAAAACAATCTCTAGACTTTCTTTCATAAGGTGTGAGACAGGGACAAAATTATAACCAAACAACATGTGCATATAATACAAAATTGAGCAGTCAGGCTAGAGGCCAAAAAGGGCCTTATCTAAGCCAAAACAGACCTAACAGAAGCTCTGTACAGGGTATATATGTGGGTATACGAGAAATTAAGGATCAAAAGGCAGGAGAAATAGGCACTGATGTTAGACAAACCAGGCATGACAGGTTCTCAAATACGCACTAGAATTAACGAAGTAAGAATCTTCATGCATTTTTTTCCCACCAGCTCATATCTAAGAGTATAATAGATTAAAGAACCCAAAGCAAGGAATAAGTTTGCATTTTGTGGTAGTGTGATCAAGGCTGACACAAACTCACAAAGACTATGCGTGCTACTAATGTTAAATATACCATTTTAGCATGAGCAAGAAACACACTGGCAGATAAAACAATGCATTGAGACTGCAGGCATCAGCTGGGAGTCGCACAGTTATACATGAGGATTACTAAATACTAATAGCAATGCATGGTGTAGTGAATGGAGAGAAGAGGAAGCAAACCTTGTAGTCAAGGAGCATCTGGGGCATCTTCTTCATCAGCTCGACAGTGTTGGCACGCCTGGGAAAGGGAATCAAACCACGAATTAAGCACGGCACAAGGAAAGGAAGCAAACAAAGCGGATGATGGAGATCAGGAGGGATCCAGGAAATGCGCACGTACTTCTCGGCGGAGATGCGGTCGCACTTGTGGCCCTTGCGCTTGGTGCGCATCTCACCGCGAGGAGGGTCGTAGGTCCAGGTGTCGCCGGCGAGGAGGACCTCCTTGCGGAGGCGCGCGCGCCTGCGGGCGCTGAGGCCGAGCGGCTTCCAGGCGCCGAGCTCCCAGTACCCCCACACCCCCTTGGTCAGCTCCCCATTGTACTTGGCCAGCTTCTCCCTCCACGGGTACCCGTCCGCCCACTTGGCCGCCGTCGCTGCCGCCTTCCCGCCCATCGTCCCCCCGCGCTAGGGCTGTTGCTGCCGCTTCCACGGACCACGGCGGCCAGGGTACGCTTAACTAAATGGGCCGCACGTGAACCACTACCGTCTACCGCTCCGGCCCAATTTCCTCCAGACCTATGGCACAGTGGAAGGAAGACGATGGAAGCATCTAGAAGCTTGTCGGCGGGCGAACTAGCGCACTGCGCACGCACGACATCGAGATGCTGCAGCTGCACGTGAGGTGTGCCGGAAGCGAGGGAGGAGGAGATGAACTCTGTACCAGTGCGCCGCCCTCGCCGGCGTCGCGGCCTTCCAGGTGGGATTGCGTTGCGCAGGCAGATCAAAACGAACTGACGCAGCGAGCTCTCCCTTCTATGCAGGTATTGCTCAAATTTGCTTGCGGTTTATGGCGTTGAGACTTCAATCTTCCTAATTGCAATCGTTGCAATTCAATCTTCCTCATTGCAACAGTTGATTTAGGATGAGTAGCCTTAGATTTACACTCCAAATCCAAATGCTGAAATGGGAATGGATACTGAGTATTCGGCTACTAATACATCTTATGTTTATCGGATGATAGGCTGAGATTGCACCTGTCACAGCAATTGCTTATCTGTTTATCGATTATGCAGTTACAGACTTTGAATCCGTTGAAATTCCTCGTCTGATCCGAATTTCGCTTTCCATGGTTCTTGCTCTGCATCCCTGAATAATAGCCTTACATTGTGAAAGGAAAGCTAAATTAACATTCTCATTCTCTTCGTCATCAATTGAAATTAACTCTGCTAGTATTTTTTGCACGGTAGGATGCCATGCTAATTTAGTAAACATGTGATTTTCCAAACGAAATAAAGAAATAAATAGTTCTGTCTTTTCCAGGCCTAGGCCTGCCATTTTGTATAAAAACCTGCAAATTGTTTTCCCTGCTTGAATGAAAGGCAGAGCTCCTGCAAAGGAAAGAAAAAAACAAAAGAAAGAAGTATCTTCAGAAAAAGAATTTCCCTCTAGATTGGTTATTCCCATCATTTGTCGTTTTGTGAATCTTTATCAAGTGTATCAACCTCAGTTCACCTCAACCAAAGGCCACAGAGAGAGTAGCACAACCAAATTACCAAGAACTTGAACAATGCACCATGAATGATATTTTACAAGGAGTGGGATGAAGAAGATGGGGGGGGGGGTAGAAAATGGAGAAGGGCAATGTGCTCAGTCGTACCTCTATGAATCTAAAATCTGTATCCTCTATAGTGGTTTAAAAGAACACAGTGAAAACACGATGAGTGGATTCTAAAAATGACATAATTCAGAAATTCAGGCTATGCTTGCTAATGTAATATTTAATCATATTGACCATTTGTTCATGCTTTCCTATAGTATCGAGAGTCTGATATTGCAAGAGATTACATCAAATGCTAGAAATCGTGATTAATGTGATTTATTTGTTGACAATGTTTATGAATCCAATGTTTATTATGCAATAAAGATATGCAACCAATGTTGGAGGAACCTTTTGTGATTCCTGTTACTAACATTTTTGCAAGGGTTCCGAACATTCACCAAAAGGAGTATGAAATTTCTAAGAAGCTATTACCAATGTTTGAGATGGAAGATGAGAAGCATGAAGCAATGACATTATCTAAAAAGGATTGGAAAGGTAAAACTATATGCTTCGGATAATAATCAAGGTGAGTATGCTCAAACTGAACTACTGTTGAACCTATTACTGAATTTTCATTGCCACAAGTTAATTTGATTGTTATTCCTTGTGACGAAGAAGAGTTGTGTGATAAAGTTTTACTTATATCCATACCGCAACTACTTAACAAACATGTTAATTCTAGTCCAAAACCATCAAGTTCTGATTTGAAATTTGTTGTTCATAATGATAATAAGAAGAAAGAACTTGAATTGCCGCTATCTTCTTTAAATGGGAGATTTGATCATATATCCTCCTTTAAGATAAAAATTGAAGATTTATTCTTCGTATCTCACTGACCTATGGGGTTATCTCAGGTCAATGATATGTACGCCAGGAGGGTAAATCCTCAATTTACATCAAAATGGAGGGTATATGATTAATTTTTTCTCTTTAAATACTTGTGGCTATATTGAATTTGATGATCTTTGTAAACTCAATACATTAAAGAAGAAATTATTCTCTATAATTGATTTTTCATGTCCTTCTAATATGATTTTCATATCATTGATATTAAGTTTGATTACAATGGAGTACATCTTGTCAATATAGTGTATATCTATTTATATTTAAATATATCTCTTTTTCATGATAAGATTTGTAACAGAGGACCATAATATTGTTAATGTTTATCTTTGTAGTTCCTCTAGTTATTATTTGAGGTGCATGTTTATTTTAAAGAAGGGGAGTGAATAGAGCATTTTGTGCTGCTTACTTCACAAGTAGAGAAGTATGATATCCACAAGAGAAGTCCTCATATAATGTGTCAATCTCATCTAGTATGTGTTTTCTAATCAGGCGGAAATACTCATATACATAGGTTAAAACCGAGGATTATTTTTCATCAAGAAGGAGAAAATGATGAGGACATCACTGACTCAGATATGACTATAATTGTGTTATACATTAAACAACCAAAGAAGTACTTACATGGATCAAAAGAAGAGAGTTGTGTGTATGAAATGCATAAAACATTAGTAAAGTTGATTGGGGACCAACTCGTGGTCCTCCAAACTCTTGATGCGTTTTTTGTCACGCCACTTTAGAACAAGGAAAGGAAGGAGATAAAGACCTTGTTTGGTAGAGCTCCGGCTCCGGAATCCTGGTCTTTTGGAGTCGAAGCTGTACTAAACGCATCAAATCTGGTGGGATCTGAACCGAAGCAGACCGATCTGCTCTGGGAAATTACACAGCCGTGGTGGAGCTAGCCTAAGGCTGCTTCACCTGCTTCGCTCCACTGAGTTTGAGTTAATTACCCGCAAATACCACTTAACTAGTGGTCTTATTATTATTGATATATCTAGTGGACTTTTGCTTCATATATATAAATGTCAATTTTGTGCCATATTTTTACAAATTAGTTTGTACTATTTGTGCTAGAGTTATTAATTAAATTATTTTCAAAGAAAAAATAGAACACATTCAAGAATTAATAATACATCTATTAAAACAGTATAATACACAAGGGTAATATTGTCAATTTACCCTCCACTCCTCTGTTCCAGGATTTTTGGAGCAGCTCAGCCCAACCAAACACTTTCAGACATATTCCAGATCACACAGGATTCAGATCACACATGGATCCAGAGCTAGGATCTGGATTTTCGGATCTAGACCTCTACCAAATAGGCCCAAAGTTAGACACGTTCTAAACTCAGATTTGGACTATAGGCTGAATTAAAACGGTCATAACTATGGCATGCCAAAAAGCTTATAAAGTCTACTCTCCAATGGTGGGTTTTGATCCCATACCAAAATTCAGCTCGAGTCATCCAGAATAACAAAAAAAATCCATGTTACCTTTTCTATTCGAGTTAAATTAGGGAATAAGAATTTGTAACCGATTTGTAATTGATTGTTTCCATATGTGATGACCTCATCAAGTCTCTAACCCTATAAATACATATAGGGTCATCACTTTTTGGATGAGTTTTGTTAAATTATAGTTTAGCCATTGTTACTTTATTAGGTAAAGCCGTGATTGTTTAGATAGAACAGCACATTATCATTTGTATGTCTTTTATATCCAACAAATTCAGTTGCTCCTATATATTGTTCTTGCTTGTTTCAATTGCTTGTAGAAAAACGGTTGATCCGCACTGGCAAGATCAACAACTCATAGGAGTGGGTGTATCAACTGTTAAGGCGCAAACATAACGTTTTATACAGTTGTTGTCAGATCTTCAACATCCTCTCCACCAAATCATGATTATCTTAACTCACCGAAAGATCGAACCAATAAATACACCACAACCGTGGTGCTCATCAATAAACCTAGTTTAGTATAAACTCTAATACTCTATCCAATAGTAAGACTTAATTTAGTTTTATAAACCTAATTTAGTATAAAGTCTATCCAATAGTATGAGTTAATTTAGTTTTATAAACCTAATTTAGTACAAACTCTATCCAACAGTAAGTGTTGATTTAGTTTTATAAACCTAATTTAGTACAAACTCTATCCAATAGTAAGAGTTAATTTAGTTTTATGAACCTAATTCAGTATAAACTTCTTGTATTGCATCAAATCTCTTATTTCTAAATCCAATGGTAAGCCTGTAGAATTTTTTAAAATAATATTTTTTTAAAAAAATTATTCTAGTACGTGGATTTTAAAAAATTCAAAAATGGACCATTTTTGAATTATTTTGAACCGGGTAACAGAATTGTAATTTCGAAAAAATATATATTATTTTAAAAAATTCAAGCCTGTAAGAGTTAATTTAGTTTTACAAACATACCATTCCGGCCCATTTATAATGGGCCGCACATGAGCCCATTATAAAACCTTTCGCGTCTCTTCGTCTCCGGCCTCCGGGAGCCAGAGAGAAAACCTCGCCGCCGCCGCCGCAGCCGCAGCAACAGCAGCCATGGTGCTCGCCCGCAAGAAGCTCAAGCAGAAGGTCCACAAGCTCCTCCCCGGCGGGGACGCCGAGGCGGAGGTGCAAGTGGAGTCCAAAAAGGACCGCCTCGTCTCCTCCAAGCGGCCCCGCCCCAAGCCCCGCCTCAAGCGCCCGAAGCACCCCTCCAAGATGCCGTCTCCGGTGATAAAACCCCCACGCAGGCAGAAGCGGCAGACGGAGGATAATTTTAGGAGGGAGGTGGAGATCTGGAGGGAGCATAGGAAGAAGGAGAAGAAGGAGAAGAGGAGAATTAGATTAGCGGAGGCGGAGGCGGAGGTGGCGGCCAAACACAAGCTGGAGCCAGAGGGTGAGGCGAAGGTGGCGCACGAACAGCAGCCGGAAGCGGAGGCTGATACTGAGGCGGCGGAGCAGAAAATTCCGGAACTGCAGGTCGAGAGGCACAAGTCCAAGTCGGAGCCCAAGGGTAGGGCAAAGGTGAAGAACCAGGAGCCGCAAGTAGCTGACAGTGCAGTTGAATCCGACGATCCCATCGTGGCAGAGGACAGGTGAGTTATTAGTGCTTTCATATTACAATGCATTGTTTGATTGGCGCTTGTGTGTCACGGAGATTATGACTGATGTTAAGATGCCGTTCTTGTTGGAGCCGAATCACTCAACTCCCTCTATAGAGACCACTCACTGATCTCTCTCTAGGAATTACTCACTAATTCCCTATACTAAGTGTTTCTCACAGGACACACATGAAAGTAGAAAGCACAAGAATTTTGGTGACGCTTAAACTTGCGTCGTTTTCTTCTCATTGCTCTAATGAAATGATGCAGTACATATATATAGATACTTCAGTACGGAGAGACCCACTACTCATGCCTATTTTATTGCTCCACCAAGCATGCACCAACAGAAACGTGCATGCATGAGCACCTACATGCAAGCTAACAGCCAGAACGTGCATCTGTGCATTATGCCACTAATTATGCTAATTAACTGCTAAATCAATGCACAGCCTTTGCACCATTACAATATATCTCACACACGCATACACATTTTACCATCTCACACAGCACTTCGGCCTCTCGCCGTATGTACACGATCTAGCTCAAATCACTAGCCACGTCTCACACGTTCAGCTGTGTTTTGATCTATTGCTTTCACATATTGCTTGTGCAAACTCTATGCACCTTAATCACTATATGCATGCACTAGCCTATCAACTTATTCATGCAACACATATGCAACAAGATTAACCCAACAGTTCTTGCGCTTCTACGTTGATGCGATGTGATTTTTTTCATAGAAACAATATAATAGGTAATGCGGAAACCCAATGGTTCTACTAGGTTTGCATTGTTTGGATTAGATGTCATCAACGCAGCTGTTTATTAGTGTGTTCTTTAAGAAGCCCACCCCCCTTCTAGTCTGCAAATTGATTGCATCAGAGTTTAAAAAGGCGATTGCTTTGTAGTGGAATCTTCTTCGAATTGATAAGAAGTGTGATGGAGATATTTAAATGCTTGATGTTTGTTGGACTTGCTGAAATTAGCAGTGTGATATATTGTGTCCTTGTTTCAGTGAGAAAAATGCGAAGAAGGTGTATGTTGGTGGCATCCCGTACTATTCTTCTGAGGATGACATAAGAAGTTTCTTTGAAGCATGTGGCAGCATCACTGCAGTGGACTGCATGACATTTCCTGAGAGCGGGAAATTCAGGGGTATTGCCATTCTCACATTTAAGGTCAGCTTCAAAACCTGTTTTGTTTTATTTTACTCTATTGTTCATTTTCTATTGTGCAACTTAAGACAGTTGTTAATGTATTCAATATCTCAATATGCATAATTTTGATGGCACTAAAAGAGTTTGTTGCAACTAATTATATTCAAATGCAATCTCGGTTGTTTGCAATACTGGTGTAGAAATTTTAAATTTAGTTTTAGAGTCCTGTAAGGAATTCACCTCTACGGTCTTGTAGCAACTGATGCAGTATCTTTGCATGTCATGGTATTGTTTTGGACAAAATTGCTGCTTTGGTTTAATTTCATATGATGCATCAAAAGTCAAAACCATCTAGATGACAGCACTGGGTTCTCCTTGTAATCTTCTATAGTGTTATGTAAATCATTAACATAACATTTTCGCTGCGGCGGCATGCTTTTGCCATTTTCTCTGTTTGCTTATTTGAACCTGAGTGGTTTTTCTTGTTCAGACTGATGGTGCCGCACAAAGGGCATTGGCTCTTGATGGTGCAGATATGTAAGCACTTCTTCTGAACTTTACCCCTTCCATTTTGTTTCCATCATAAGCATTAACACTCTTTGTTAACTACTTCAGGGGAGGATTTTATTTGAAAATTCAACCATACAAATCTAACCGTGAAAAAGAAGATTTTGCACCAAAGATGATAGAGGGATACAATAGAATATATGTTGGAAATCTGGCATGGGACATAACAGAGGATGACCTGAAGAATTTCTTTTCTGATTGCAAAATCTCATCCATCCGATTCGGAACAGACAAGGAAACAGGTGATTTCAAAGGCTTTGCCCATGTTGACTTTTCTGAGGGTACATCTCTTGCTGTTGCCATGATGTTTGACCAGAAGGTAATTAATGGTCGTCCGGTCAGAATTAGATGCGCTGTGCCCAGGAAGGACAATAAGAGGCTCAACGGTGATGCAAATCCAGGTTCATTGAAGAATAAGATCCGTGCATGTTATGAATGTGGCGCTCCTGGTCATCTGTCTTCTTCTTGCCCTAATAAGAAGACTTCTGAAGTCATTTCTGATGAAAAGAAGACTAATGTTGACTCGACCACAACATCATCGAAGAAAAGGCGGACATGCTATGAATGTGGTGTCCCTGGGCATCTCTCATCGGCCTGCCCAAACAAAAAGGATGCTGCTGCTGTCTCTAGCGACAAGGGGCCTAACGATGACACAAAGCCTGCACTGTCCATCCCTCCAGTGGAAAATAATATAGGTGATGAATCAAATTCAGTGGCCTCCAAGAAGAGGCAGAAATGCTATGTATGTGGCATTGCTGGTCATCTGTCATCAGCTTGCCCCAACAAAGTTGCTACAGTCAATTCTGACATGGAGAAACCTCATGGTGTCTCAAGCACTATACCTTCATCCATTTCTGATGGAAATAAGGCTAGTGATGACACAAACTCTGTGCCTCCAAAGAAAAAGAAGAGGCGGACATGTTATGAATGTGGCATCGCAGGCCATCTCTCATCGGAATGCCCAAACAAAACTACTGCTGAGGTCAAATGATGGTATCTTTTTTAGCAATAGCTAAGTGCCCTTGTTTGGACACTAGTTAATTCATGGAAGTAATAGAGAATGTGATTCGGAGACATTTTGTCTGGCAATCTAGTGTGCAATAGACGCTTTTTGAATTTTTATTTTACCCATGTCAAATTTTGACTGCATCCTAATATCCTAGAGCAGGCCAAGAATCAATCGTTATTCAATCTATGCGCTCTGTATTTTTTTGGTCCCATATTTGCTCCAAGAATTATCTGTGCCATTGAATAAACATGATCTACTGTACCTGCTTGCAAGATTTATCACAAAAAAGGGAGATTAGAGATGGAGAAGATTCATGTACCCATCCCAGGCCAGGTAAACAGGGCAGCCCAGACCCCATGTCACTACAACAAATTTACCAGTGATGCCCAATGATTAATATAAGGATAGACCTTTTAATAAACTGCAGTATTATGATTCTTGATTTGCATCTTGCTAAATGCTTGTAACATCTTGTCCCCAGCTCGCTCGCAATCTGATTCGATCAGCACTAGCTGTGTGTGTGTGCTATCCTGTAGCACTACACATTGGGATCGTTGTCTTCTACTGATTCTTAGAGCCAGGTGCTGAATTCATTAAGATTCAGTCCAGAGCAGTCTGCGTCACAGTGGTGGCGACCTACGTGGAGAAGGCGACCAAAACCCTAAAAAATCGAGGTGCATGCACAAATGCACAACGCAAGTCCGGTTACTGAAGCAAGCCGCTGATTACTCCAAGATCCCAACTACACTGGTGAGCTCCAGGACTGAAACGCAGCAACTCGTTTGTGTTCTTTTCTCTGACACCGACTTGACTCTTTCTCAAAAGCAGATTTGCTTCATCCATTTTGTGACCTGTGACAGCTGCTGGTTGTCATGAATGGATGAAATTTAAACCTACTGGGATGGCATTTTTGCACTGTTTGGCATAACGATAGAGGGATTTCGGTGGCAAGATCGAAGCTGCAGAATTTTCAGTAAGAAGATCATGGAGCAGGAATACTGCTCTACCCAGGTACTGAATACTGATTTCGTCGTGACTCACTACTGTCGTATACTCTTCCACTATTCCACTAGATCTTTCCTCTCCTTTACAATTGTGGTTAGTACTAATCAGATATTTCCAACGGATCATAAAGCTGTATATGCTGCCATTGATGGGTAGCAGCGTCACAGCACTATCCTCTACTTGCACGACTACGATACACTGTTCACAATTGCTTTAGAATTGTTTGGAGCAACCTAGAACAGCACCACAAGAAAGAACATACCGCAGGTTGTTGTTTTCTGATTTGTGGTTTAGGTTTGTTTTTGCTAAGACATCCGGAAATCAACGGTTGAATTCTACAAACAAATTCTGTAGTAGCTGCTCTGGTTTCTCATTTCCTTGTCTTGTTTTGTAAAAAATTCAGTTCTGGCTCTTAAGCAGCATGGGACGCATAACCTGCCCCCTGAATCACAAAGGAATATGCTGCCTTTTCATAACCTGAATCGCAATTTCAACAGTGTGACGAAGCCCCATAATATGATATCATATAGATAACCTTTTGAATCAGCAGTTGCTAATGTAGCGTTCCCGAAAGATTCTTCTGCATTCGGTGGACGTCACACGGCGTACGCAGGAAAAAAATATTCAGAAAGAAGATGCAGAAAACCGAAACAGGTTGGCTGTTTCTTACCATCTCTTAGGGATATTCTTTCCCCTTCAGAAGCGATGATTGATGCAGTGTTAACTATTTTTTCTGATGTATATTTTACAGATATGTTGTGCTCAGCATGCTTCAGGAAACGAAGAAAAAAACAAACAAGCACACAAGGAATCAGAGTTGTGCTTTGATACTGAAGTAGCAATGAACACGCATCATAGAGCCAGAAAGGAAGTCAATGCAAGAAAAACTGAGTGTTGGGCCGCAAGGCCCGTGCAAGGATAAACAATCTGCATAGGTTTGACATGATGGCAAGTTTTTGGAATCCTGATGCAACTGTTACTGAATCTTCAGGCAAAGAATGAAGCAAACTTGTATTTTTGATCTTTTATGCGGAGAATGGCAGGCGCAACGCAAGATGCACACCCTCGGAGTGAAAGTGACACAAAGGCTGCTAATTATGCAACGAGTCATTGTTCATGGCCTGTCCCCTCTGACAAGTTCATACTGATTAGGGCTTCACCAATGAGATGAAGTTGCCGGGACAAGTTGAGCTCCAAGCACCAATCATCGGCAATGGCTGAACAGTTGCTTCTTAGCAGAACTGCAAATTGCTCATTCGTGTCTCTGGGCACAAAGACATCATGTTGTGCATCACCAAGCTCCATGAATCTTTTAAAACAACTTTCAGCTGTGTAGCAAGTGAACAGAGAACATGCACTTGTCCCTGCTTTCTATATATCGGCTTGATCGTATCGCCGCGAACAGAGAGGATTATGTTGCTTCAGGCTGCACAAAGGGAGGACCACTTTGCCAACTGGCCTTTGCAAATTATTTGCTCCTTGTATGTGCTGCTCGCATGATGAGATGCAGCACACAGATGAGAGCTTTCTCATCTCTGTGTAACTAGTTAGTCAGGGTGTGTTTGGTTTGTTTTTAAGTAGTGGGATTGTGTATCCTAAATGAGAAGAAACAGTCTAAGGAGATGTAAGCTGAGTGGATCCAACGTTTGATGACGTTACATGAGCAGATATAACAAATGGTGAGATTTTGTTTGGTTAGGTGCATGAGTGGGTGCAGTCTACTTAGCCCGTAAGACTGACGTATAGGTTTGTCATCTTCATCCTATGACCACTGATATAGGATTAGGAGTGAAGCTCAATTTGGACGTATGAGCGGATTCAACAATCTTGCACACACTCATATAAGTATCGTGACAGATTCAATTATCCAAATGTCCTTTTCCTCATGATTATACGGATCAACGAATGCATGCAGGATGACCGGATGAGAGCAACCAAACAGTCCATTAGTTTTCTAAAGGTCTATCAAGCTCTACAGAGAAGCAGAAATGCTTGCCAGAGACATCTTTAATCTAGGCTTCAACTGATACTTCCTGTAGAGTTACAGTCAGACTCGCCAGGATCTTATACCTAACGTTACCTTCTTTCTACTTTCTTTTTCTCCTGCAGTGTCAACAGTGGCAAGATTCCATTTGAGCCCCATCAAACACTGCCATTGTGAGGAACAATTGTAGAAGACAAACTTTTGAATCATAATCCATCAAACAGCAAGCACATCTGATGCAAGTTGTAGCAGGCAAAAGTAAACAATACATAACTAGGCCAACATCCTTTTCTGCTGACATCGAGCAGCAATAATTGATAAGTTAAAGTCCAATAGACAAGTGCAGCGCAGATGCCAGCAATCCAAGGACCAAACCATATGCAGGAAGGAACTGCTAATTTAACAGGCACAATTTGCTTATTATTGAGCAGGTACAATTATCTTCGTCGAGTTTCAGCCTCATATACCATTAATGAATGTTTGTTTAAGCTGCAAATAGGAAGAGAGTCGTTTCTGATGCTGCCAGCACAGTGACTGAGTGCAAAAGGTATTAGATGCAAGATACTGTTCCGATCGCCATTCGGATTAGCCATGAGACGTTTCATGAGCTCATCATTCATCAAGGAAGCAGGTAATCTTCGTCATGTCAGGACAGCTACAGTGTCTGCCCGATTGGTCCAGTCATAATCAAACTGAACTGGTCAACTGACACAGGTAAGCTCTGCAGGATTGCAATTTGCAACTACTCCAATGGGCCATATATAGTATGTTCAGTGGATGAAAAAAAAGAAGAAATCTTCATATGCTCAAACAAAGTACTTCATGTAGCATTATCTACATATATTCAATCATACTACCATTTCAAGGGTGCATGGCTTAGTTTTACCAACTTCTGAAGAAACAATCATCTCATAGTACCATGGCTGTCCAAATTCACACGAGTTGTGGGACAGATCAGAAGCATAGTTTTTCTGTTTTGAAGACTAGATTATAAACATGTGATTATATTGGTGATTCCTACTTCTCAGACTTTGTGTTTCTCCGGAACAAGGCAGGTTTTCAGAAAAGAATCAATTGACCCAGAATCTATAAACACTGATGAGCTGCATGATGCATGCGTGCATGCACAAGTCAACGGCAGAGTGAGTAAGCTGTCCATCAACCAACCAAGGGACGCATAGATCAAGTCAACGAGCCACTGACGCCGTGTCAGTCCGCCGCTTGCATCGAACCAAAAGAACGGCGTCGGCACGGCGAAAACTCGACGCCGTCTGCTTCTCTTTTGTTTGTGCAATCATCACCACGGCTGATGCGTTTCTCTTGCATGTCAGAATCAGAATAAGAATCAGATGTACCTTACTGACTCTTTCTTCCAACAAATCGAAGCAAAAGGTAAACTGGTTTTTTACCTCCTCTAAAGTCAACTTGTGCTTTGTTTAATCTGCAACTACTTGCTACTGCCATTGGCCAATTTGTATATGATGCATATCATACAATATGATAGGATCCAGCCTATAAATACACCTGCTCATTGGTGTGCTTCTTCTCCATTGGGGAATCATACATATCAGCTTGCTTCAGAGATCGATCAGCTTCAATTCAGTCTTGAGATCGATTTCAGAGGTCGGTTGATATATAGTAAGTAAAGCATTCATGGAGAGGTTCGCATTCGAGGACGGCGAGATGGCGCGCGTGCTCATGCTCATGTCGCACGGACAGCAGGAGCAGGCGCTGCCTCAACCGGTGCAGGTGCAGATGCCGCTAGCCGTGCGCGGTGACCGCGCACCGGAGCGCGCGTTCGTCTGCAAGACGTGCAACCGCGTGTTCCCGTCCTTCCAGGCGCTCGGCGGCCACCGCGCCAGCCACAAGAAGCCGAGGCTGGACGGTGACGGCGACCCCTCTCTCGCCAAGCCCAAGCTGCACGGCTGCTCCATCTGCGGCCTCGAGTTCGCCATTGGCCAGGCTCTCGGCGGCCACATGAGGCGCCACCGCGCCATGACCGGCGGCATGCCTCGGGCAATCGTCGTCGACAAGAAGCCCGACGACCACAACGACGACGGTGGCATCAAGCGCGGGCTTTGGCTCGACCTGAACCATCCGCCGTGCGACGACGTCGGCAACAACGACGATTCGGAGTGCGGCCACAGTGCCGCCGGGATCACGTTCCACCAGTTCTTGGATACTGGAGCCGCCATGGCCGTTGACTGCGTCGGCTACTAGCTCTCTTGCCGGATTTTTGCCGGATAATAGTACAATACCTTATGCACTAATCTCCTGGTGCAGTTTCTTTCCCTTATTTTTTCTTTTCATTTGTTTTCTGCTGGAGAAATCCACATTTTGTAGCGGTAGATTAGTGCCTAATACATGGCATGGCACGCGTTTTGGGTGCTTTGGGGTTTGGAGAATTACATGAGATAATGGCTTAATGTAATTATTTGAATTGAGTTTGAGGTTTTCATTTTCCTTTAAAACTACTACTGCCTGTAGTTTTCAGTTGCTACTCCAAACATGTCATGTTGACACTTTCTAGCAGTAGTGTAGTATATTCTTGTAAAAGGTAATTTACATGGCACAGTAAATATATGTACAGATTCAAAGTACGAAGCCACAAGAGGTAGGAATTTTTGTTACTTGACGCCATCAACTCATCATCCGATCGAGATATTCATATACTTTTAAGAACAGTATCTGCTTAAGATAAGTTACAGTACTCCTGTATTTGTCAACAGAGAAACTATACTTGTAGACAGATCAGTTACAGTGATTCACCTGCCCCATACTATACCAGTATGACAAATATATATTCCCACTGGCCAAGTTGAGATCCATTTTTCCCCAACAGTTTGACAAATATTACTCGCAAAACAATCGAAAACAAGCACAAATAAAATTGGTCCCTGCGATTGCACTGCCATAGCTTTAGCTATGCACTCTTGAAATAGAGATCATATTCTCCATCACTATATTGAGCAACAGGAGTGAATGGTAAAAGCTCAATCTTTTCTCTGAACAATGCGTTAATGCATATATACAGTTCTGCAGTTATGCATATACAATTCTGTCAAATAGAAATAAAAGATTGGATTAAGGACTTTACATGTGGTGGCGGTGTATTGGACGGCAGTATGGCCTTTTCTTTATCACCAATTGAGCTCAGATGAGGCAATCACACAAGCTAGCAGTTAGGTCAGTTTGCAGCAGCAGTTGCAGACTTGTAGCTGCTCTAGGGTTAAGTTAAACTTGGACAGTACCATCAATTCAATAATAGAGCAACTAGCTTATGTGGCGATTAGGACTGTAACACAAAACAAAATGGTGCTCCTGTTTTAATTTATTTTACCTTATGAAAATGCAACTTGTGAGCCGCCATTCTGCGTTGAGATTCATGGTTAAACACCACACCACACAACTCCACACAAATGCCAATGGTATCAAACAATGACGACATTGTAAAGCATGGATGGACATATATAATTGTGGTTTCTTCTTTAGCCATTTCTGGATTAGGGTGTTCATTTCTCTCTTTTCTTTGCAAAATTAATAATCTGGTTCTACCACTGAAAGGGGAACCCCTAATCCCTATAATGAAGTAGTTTAAAACTAAATATCCTATGCCCTTCCATTCCACTTTGAAATATGATGAGATTTGAACTATTCTAGGTTCTATTAGTTAACTAGTTAATTAGTGGAAGGCAAGAGAATTGATTATTTATCACTCAAAAGTTTTGCTATTTGATTATTTAATAGTCATATGAATGACATATGAGACCATCTGAGTCTATAACTGTGACAAATAATCGAATATTCCCAAACATAGCCTCTCAACTCCAAATTCAACCATGCACCCATTTAATTTATGTAAAATCTAATTATTTTTAAAAGGAAACTATAGTATGTGGTTTTACTTCGGCGCCTTGCATTGTCGCATGTAGTAAATGTAGTAAAAGGGTATTTCCATCTGTTATGATCGATGAGGTAAGCTAAGGTGAGCACATTATTTCTTGACATATGCAAAGTTAACATCCTTAATTAGTTAATTTTCTAGTGCAGCAGTTCTATTTAAATTAAAGCAGCTGTTCTGTGTCATCCATCTCCAATTAGGAGCACTACTAGAGCGAATCTCGATCAAAGCCTGAATTATATACAATTTAAACGGTGGTGGTTCTCATGTGTGCAGTCACCTCTTGCTTAAAACAAGTGTTAAATCAGAAGCGAAATTCCAATGAAACTCTCTTGCTAGTGTGCATTAATTATATTATATACACACACACACTAGACAATGCAAGAGACAGGTAGTATCATCGACACGGCTTATATGTATATGTGGAAAACTGCAGCAGCTGTTGCTAGCTCTTGCTAAGTCAGCATCACACGCAGAAGACAGAGAACTAAACCTATTTAATTCCATGATGTATGATATGATGTGTTGTTGGTTATTGCAGTAAGTATGCAGGTGTACGTATATACAAGAACAAGTCGCCCTTATTATCAAATCGTTGCTCACCTCAGAGAGCAATGATATGATATATGCGTAGAATTATTGATGAATCTAATACATAAGAAACTTAGCCAACATGCATGGTCACTAATAATTGCATAATGAAATTAATGACTAACCGTTTTGTGGAGCTATTGAAGTAGTTGATGTAGCTCGCCGTAGAGAAGACCCACGAATTTTGATATGAAGGACTGCGCAATGTGCATATTCCAGTGCCAAGTAGATCGGATGCGTGTTTAGGGTTTAACGCTTATAAGAAAAGTTTAGATGTTTTTTTTCTCAACTTTGTTTTTCTATATATAGACATTGATGGGACTTAGAGACAATCTTATTAGAATCATATTGATACTATACGGATCACTAATTATGACACGCATTCAATCCTTTAGGACTAGGTGTTAGAGTTCTAATGTTATCTCCAGCCGAAGGATTAACCCATAGCAACGGGAACATGGTGACCATATCAAAACTGATCAAGCACTTGATTATAATTTTGATGCAATCATCAGCGTATAAAATCGATGTTCTCCGCACGTAGATTTTCAGATAAACATAGCCGCGCGCATGCTCGATCGATAGCTGCTTTTAATTGGCGCAAGATATCATATTCATCCATTTATGTCAAGTACTCGATCAAAACCGTGTAATTAGAAAGGTGTTTAAAAATATTTGAAGTGTGATCAGTACTCGAAAGTCAAAACTATTAATTGGAAGTACGATCATATCTAAATGCATCCATTATATGTGTGTCAGTGTGTGTGTATTCAGAACGTACTGAGCATAATATTTGTCTAAGACATTTTCTAGCTAGTTTCGTCGCCGTTCTTTGCTGACGGGACAGCTAATTAATTAAGAAATGAAACAGCAGTGAGCCCGTGAGACCTAGAGCTAGCTAGCTTAATGCTGCAGCTGGCTCTCTCACAGTACTGCGCTTTAGGGCAGAATATGTTATCCATGTCTCCAATTGAACCGCCCCTAGCTAACCCTAAAGTTATCAACTTGGCATTAAGCAATTAACTTACTACAACTTGGTTAATTTGTATAGCTAATTAGTGTCACTCCCACTACTACAGAAAACGTTTTTTCAGACGAGGGCCTTTTTTTT
>KE373057.1:283772-315869 GCA_000418225.1 Zizania latifolia
TACATATATATATACATATATATATACATATATATGTACACACACCACCATTAAGAATGATTTTAGATCGCATAAACAGATATACTTTAGTGCTTCTTTGGAACACATGAATAAAAATTTATAGATTTTTCACAATAATTAGTCTAGTTCCCACGAAATTCCTTCAAATCTCTTCAATTATAAAGGAGGCCTTAATTTTGGATCACAAATACACAGTTTGCAACTGTTAAGAAGCCTAGTTTTTGACGGTCATGCATGGCTGGTGTTTAATAAACTAGCTTCGGTCAGTGGGCTGCAAATTTTTTCTGCCATTGAAGAGGCCCATTTTGGAATCCAGAGGCCATTTTTGCTCTTGAGCTTCATGTGGCCCACCATGTCATAGGGCCCAAGCTTGGACTGACCCAGGATAACATATTATGACATCCAATTAACCATTAAACATTGGCAAATATATTAGTCTTCGTATATCTCGGTGCAAATATGTAAGGCTAAATTGGTTTAGAGGGAAAAAACAATTCAAGTTGTGATTAGTGCCGAAAAGTCTGATTAATATTAGCTGTCCTGTATCGGTTAGATTAAGGGCTCATTTTTGGAATAAAGGAGATTCGCAGAAATTGATTCGAATCCTTCAAAAATTTTGTTGAAAATTCTGCATTAAAAAGAGTCCTAAATATTAATCCACCGAAAAGTCGACCTATAGTACTGGCTTAGATCTAGATTAATAAGTACCCGTTTCGAAGGGAGATTGGACGATTATCTCCCGGATTATCACGCTGCGGGTATTTCAATTTCAAATATCTAAACGGTACAATTTCTTTGAAAATTTTCTACATTACAAATGTCAAAAAAATATATTTTAAAGGTATTTATAAATTTTTTTACATTAAATTCATTTGTTTGATATGTCAACTATTTAGTCAAAGAGTTAAATCATCTTTTATATATATATATATATATATATATATTCACTTTTAAATTGCCACTAAGCAAAAACAAATATATAGAGAGAGGACATTAGTGCACTGATACCATTTGTTGACACACTTCTAAATAAATTGATCCAATATCTAGCATAGATTAGGATGAAGCTTTGTTTGCACCTCAAAAATTAGTCTATAAGGTAAAAGATTTTACACTATTTAAGTTGAATCAATACTTTTTCATAATTAATGGGACTATTTCAACACTACTCAGCCATCTCCTACTGGCTACTGCTGAATGAAGCAGTCTCCTCACCTAGCTAGTTGCAGCAAAATCGAGCTCGGCGCCTGTACCAAACATCGGCGGTGACCGGGTCCAAGTCATCGGGCGAGCTGAGAGATTTCAGAAGTGATTGATCTCAAAAACCATTTGAATTCATTCAGCAGCCATTTCGAATTAGTTCTATTGCTCCCCCTATTCAATGGTCTGATTGATTGATTGTATCTGTTCAACTCTTGTATTGTTCATATCATCTTATATTTATACTATCTGTAGTATTTAAGCACTTTGGAATTCCTCCCCCTTTTGACCCATTTATTTATTCTTGAATGTAGATGGTCCAGAACTCCAGTCTCCAGACACCCATTTTCTGTTGATTATACTCCATCTGTCAGTATTAGATTGAATTGCCATCAACAGCACATTGTCATCCCCCTTATCCTAATGCTGACATCTTCTCAGTTTTGCCATTTCTTTGTTTACAGTTAGTAGCTGACCATAAGGAGTTGCTGAAGCAAAGAGGATTTTTATTTTCCTTCAGCTTTTGGTCTTCATCAAAACATTCGGGTAAGGCTGCTGTAAACTGAACATTTCTTTTACTGCAAATCCTGATATGAAATGTCACTGATTTATAATTTGAGACGATCGGAGAATTTTGCACATCAAGGGTTCACTTCGAGGAACAAAGTGTGTTGTTGGCAGTCTTTTTGCTGCCTTCTGTTTCTTTCGTTTCGATTTGAGAGACACCCAAACAGTTCATCTTAAATCATCGGTATATTCAGTCACATCCATCTTGTCACCTATGCTATCAGATTTGATGAGCATCATGCAGTATGCTCCTTTTTTTTCTCTTCTTTCTCTGTTGATTAGACTGAGTTTTCATATTAATTAAACTAGTGTGCATTTATGATGGAGTGTTAGATACTGTAACTCATCGCTAGCTGCTGCGATGACAGTTGCTTTCCACCTGCATGCGGATAGCTAGCGTTGGTAAGCACTAGCAACTCGGCAACCTGGCTTGACGTCTGACTTAACAGTTGGAAGCGAAGGCAAGACAAGCTACCATATATACAAGACATGTTTAACACGGGCGCTTCAGCTTGGATCCTTCGAGCTATTAGATTTTAATTTTTAATTAGATCTGTTTTAGAAAATATACAGCCGCATCAGCTCATTCGTAACTCTTTGATAGTCACCACTTCGAACCAACAAGAAATTTTCTTTATAATCGTGACGCCACACTATTTGATCAGTGGCGGTCTCATTGGCAATTAACATTTGTTGCTAATCAATCGCACATTTGCTTTTGCTGCTGCATGCGTGATGGAAGGAAGGCTTACTTCCACGCGCAGACACCGGACAGGCAGGCAGCCTCGATCAACCGACGGCATTGATGCTGCTGCGTGCGATGAAGGGAAGGAGATAGGCACGTCCCTGTAACGCCAACGCCACGCCCATCGCTTCGCTTCGCATCGCATCGCATGGACAACCCCCTCCACCAGCTTCACCCAAATCTCGCACAATTGAGGGCGTATATTATGAATATCACAAACTTATTTAGCAGGGTACTTTTTTTTCATGCACCCTCAGTCCTAAGTATAATTGATTTTAACACTTAAAAACATGTCTTACTTGCTCTGCTTTTGGATTAGATTATAAGAGTGGATGAAAAAGTTGAGTGACAATGACTTATTGGTTTTTGGATTAGGTTAGGAGAGTGGATGAAAAAGTTAGGTGACAGTAGAAGAAAAAGTTAGATGACAATGACTTCTCAAGTAGAGCTAAGCATGCACACAGTGCACATTTATGAAAGCTCGTACGGTAATTATATATAACAAATATCACAAACTTATTTAGTAGGGTACTTTTCTCCTGCACCCTCAGTTGTCGAAGAAGTGATTTTAACATTCAAAAATATGCCTCATAAAGATGTAATTTTTATTTGATTTACTTGGGTAAACATGTGTGCAATTAGTATGCTCCGACTAACTAAACGACACCATACAATCAACTCAGCTCGTCCAATCATCTCGTCTAAAAATTGGTGTAAACAGTATTAATATGGTTTCCTTCAGTTAGTACATAACTGTGCGTAATCAGGAAGCTCTGACTAAGTGACACTGTAGAATTAGCTCGTCTAAAAATATCAATAAAAACACCTAAGTTATATTTAGATATATTTACAAATTACTAAAATTAAGTTTTTATAGTATATAGATGAGGAGCGAGAGACGGAACAAGTTATCAAAATGGCGGCTTTAAATGGGAAAAAAGGGTTGCAAGGCCAAACCAAAGAAGCGGGAGTCAGTGTCGGTCTCCTTCCTCTTCCTCCTGCCGTCCTGCGCGGCTGCTTTAAAAGCTTCCCTTGCCAAGAAAGTGGAGACGCATTCTTCATCTTGGGTTTCCCTCACCTCGCTCCGCTCGCTCGCTCGCTCGCCCGCACCAAGCCTCCTCTTGTCTCCTCGCCAATTCAGATTCAGATCTCCCAAGGTGAGTGCGTACCTTCTCCTCCCCCCGACCAAGCAGTACCACTCCCCCGGGGGCTCGCTCATTGCACCCTTACCTCCTCCTCCTCCTTCTAATAGCAATAGATCCCCATTCCGTCTCGCCGTTCTTCCCCACCGGATTACTTATGGCTTGTTGGATCCGCCACTCAATCGCTCGACGACGACTACCCACCGCTTGCATACGTGTATGCCCCTGTTTTCGTCTGCGATTCGGTCCACAAATTTCGGAGTATTTGGTTTCAAATGTGTCGTCTTTGTATGGATTCATTCATAGGCTGCTGCTCTGCTCAGTTCTCGAATACAAAGGTCAAAGATCACGTTTTTGCTTGCGACTAGCTAGTTACTTACTTTCAACATATTCACTGATCAGGGCCTCTGGATTTTCATTTCTTCTGTCTGATATCCTGCCCCAAAAGAGATTTGATAATTTTTTCCGTCACGTACATACTACGTTTTACATTTCAGTTGGTAACTCAGTAGTCAGCTTGGAATTCGTCAAAGAAATGTGGCCTTACATGGACCTTTCTTCTTTTTGTGCTTCCATAAGTCATTCAAAGTACAGTCTAACTCGACGAAAAATCATACTACAAGCCTACTTTCCCCAAAATTAGTCTGGTCAGGAATAACCTTTTACATTTAATCTCAGATTCATTTAAACGGCCTAATGCTATCATGCTATCTCCTAACTCAGATACTATCACATAGCGTGTGCTGTTTTTGCATGATATTTCTGTGCTACATCATGTTCCTTACATCCCACAAATTATGGACTCTATTCACATTGGTGTCTTTCCTCATGACTTCATCGAGTTTTCTTATTCATTATCTGAAAAAGCAAGCTTTTTAATTTCTTTACTGTTCATCAATGCTTTTTTTAGTGTATGGTGGGAAGGAAAAATCTCCGTCCGTGCAGAAAATTATATGCCAGAAGCTCTGCTCACAATGCATATCTGCTCCATGTTTCTGACCCATGGATGTTCTTCTGTCATGAAATTAATTAAGTATTTTTAAAATATTAACAAGCCAAGATCAGATGCTGTTCATTGGTCCTCAATTTCCCTGTATAAATAACGTGCACTCATCTCCATTTGATCCTAGCATATATTCTTCTAGAGAGAAAAGTGATTATTCCATTCAAGAGTTCTTTTTTTTGTTCCAATTGCTTTTATCTCTTTTTTTTTCTTGAAGTCTAAGTTTCTGTTCGTTTGTAATTACGTCTGAACAAATAGTTGAGGTGTCTATATAAATGGAATACAAAATATGGAAAATGTTTTCTTGTGTTGCCAATTCTCGTGGACTTTTGTTTGCCGATCTGAGCCTATGATTTCTCTACGTTGTTTCTCATGGTTGTTGTTTTTTTGTCAATGTTTGGCCTTTTTCAACCTCTTCCAGGATAAATTAACTTGACTTATAGTCCAACCCAATTTAATTAGAAACCTTGTAATCATTGACAGGTTGTTGTCATGGCTCCTGCTGCTGAAGCCGTGGAGAAGAAGACGAGCTCAACCATCAAGGCTCCTGCTCTGAATGAAAGAATACTGTCATCTATGTCCCGGAGATCTGTTGCAGCACATCCTTGGCATGATCTTGAGATTGGTACTTGACATCCTGTCTTGACAATCCATCAATTTATATACTTCTCTCAGAACTTACATATTCCTGAGTTCTTCCTGCAGGACCTGGTGCACCAGCTATATTCAACTGCGTAAGGCCATCCTAACAGATTCCTTTTTTTCTTTATTTCCTCGCTCATTAAGTTTGATGCATACTCCTACTGGAAGTTTATGTTCTTACCTACGCTTGTCATCTTGAACTTTTTGAGCTCAAGTGCTGGTTACCACTTTACACCAAGTGCAGGATTTGTCAACCAAAATAAGAGAACTCAACAAAATACATGGATTTTCTTTGTCAGGTCATTGAGATTCCTAGGGGCAGCAAAGTTAAATATGAACTTGACAAGAAAACTGGACTGATAAAGGTAAAACAATGCAATTCAGCATACTTCTTATTGTGGAACTCTATTTACCAATGGTTCTAAATGTTTTGTCCCTCCTTTAGGTGGACCGTGTGCTCTATTCATCAGTTGTGTACCCTCACAACTATGGATTCATTCCTCGCACGCTGTGTGAAGATAGTGATCCATTGGATGTGCTGGTTATAATGCAGGTATGTCTTGATATTTTAGTTTTCTAAACTGCTAAATTTATATGGTATAATCTTATTTCTTGTAAATTATGATCCAGTAGTTTTAATATAGTTACGTGAAGTTATGGGACTTGGTTTATATCTACTCCGAGAATACTAGTAGGCTATAGAGCAAATTACCATCTCACTCCTCTTTGTTTTGATTTTTGAAGCCGATTTAAATGCGATTCTTTTTCATACAGGAGCCAGTTATACCAGGCTGTTTCCTACGAGCAAAGGCCATTGGTCTCATGCCTATGATTGACCAGGTTTGGCTTCATCTCTCGACCCTAACAAGTCCAACGAAGGCAAAGCTTCTAATGCCATGTTTGTTTCAACAGGGAGAGGCAGATGACAAGATTATTGCAGTTTGTGCTGATGATCCTGAGTACATGCATTACAATGATATCAAGGAGCTCCCACCCCATCGCCTCGCCGAAATCAGATGTTTTTTTGAGGACTGTATCCTTTTTTTTATTCACTTAATATCTACTTCTGCATTCTGAAAAGAGTTTTATGCAATGAATCGTGTTATAGCCTTGAGCAAAATACTTGTAGAAAAAGTTGCCACACAGTGCATTTTCTGGACCTGTTTATCTTTATATGATATCTCAACTTAAAACTCAAGGCCATGCAAATTTGAAAGCACCTGTCTCCTCTTAGACTGAACGGTTTCTTTGACCAAGACATTCAGACAAGAAGAATGAGAACAAGGAGGTTGCTGTCAACGACTTCCTGCCTGCAAGTGCTGCTTATGAAGCCCTACGGCACTCAATGTGAGTAACTTGTAACTCTGGAACACACTTGTTTGTGCAGCGAAATCACAGCGAGCTCACTTCCCTGCAATGCTAATGTTGCCATGCAGGGATCTCTATGCTACTTACATCGTGGAGGGCTTGAGGAGGTAGACTTCTGCCGCTTGGTTGGTTGGTTCTGCCAGGAGCCCAGGACCTGGAGGATGGTGACGAAAACTGTGGAGATATTATCACCTTATGAATTATATTGTTTTGTTGGTGTGTGATATGCACCAGTATTAATCACATTTAAAGTAGTAACAGCACAAGTAGAAGTTAGTAGCAAAAAGAATGATGAGATGTTCTTTTATGGCCTTCAGTGCCACTACGATATATTGGTGTACCTTGATGTTGATTCTATTGATATTATTCAAACAAAGATGGGTTATTTTGTTTGTTATCCAGTAATTCATTTTCGCCAGTGATTGCTAATGTACCAAGCGCAAAGGCATGGACATTGATCTCTGAACTGAGAAAAGAAACACCAAAGCTAAGTAGTCACCATTTGAGTAAATTTGCAAGGAACAGTTTAATTCCCATCAAACAGCTGTAGCAGCATTGTCATCAAGCAGGTTGATTTGTAAATATCCAAGAAGGTTATCAATCTGTCAACTCCATTGAAATGCCTTGTGTAGTGCTGATAGCCTGAGAATGTAACCATCTCAGCCCAGGGTGGCATATTCATCGTCAGCTAGCTTCAGAAGAGTTGGCCTAAGTAACCTTTAAATTAGTCAACAAAGGATAAAATAGACAAATATATTCGAGCAAAGGTTGAAACCAAAATGTACGATAAACAAGACAAATTTAGCCAATCAACTAATCTGATCTTGGATTAATCAATCTAACACATACATACACAAAAATGCATCTTTTCAGAATTCAGATATTATTTCAATAGCTAGCAAGCAAAGGCATGTATAATGTATTTCGTCACCTGCTGTTCTACAAAATTATCACCTAAAACTTCAACACTTCTGCTGACTAAATGAATTTCAGCTAAAACTTTCAACATTCTTCAGCTAAATACTAACCATTTATTGTTAGATTAATCTTGTGTCTTAGCTTTTAGGACATGTTTGGTACAACTCCAACTCTGAGATTCATGCTGGATCTAGGGTTTGTATGGTATAATAAATTTGTTTAAAACTTTTATTTTTAGTCCAAAATAAAAGCTAAATTGCTCAACTAAATACCCTCAATCCATCTACAGTTCCAGATTCAGGATTTTTTGGAGCTAGGTTTAGCTGGCTCTAAAAAATTCTTAATCTAAAGTTGTACCAAACGGGGCCTTAATGTGTTTGTGTTAGAGTTATTTGGCCAGGTGCACGTCTAGGAGCAGGAAGCGCATGCACTTGCTAGCTTTGCATGCTGTTGGACGTGAGTTAGTAGAGGTAATGACCCTGCATGCACATTAGCTAGTGGAGTTAATTGCGTGAGCATGCAAGTGAATGCATGCAGTCATGCAGGTGCATGTTGGCTTAGGAAGTGGCTGAGTCAAGTCTTGTATGTAGAAAGTTGTGCCTTGCATGTAGGAATGTGATTAGTGGAGGAGCCACGGGAGTGCTTTAGTTGAGTTGGGCGACCACTGCTAGACGTGGCACAAATGTGTGTGCGTCTCTTTGTGTTATTTAAATCAGTGTAATTTGTTTGTGTGGTGTGGTGTGAGAAAATAATAGACGTTGGTGTGCAGTGCTAAGTGTTTATTTCTCCTTGAGCGAGTTTTTCTGTTAGCCTTTTTCTTTAGAGTGAAACAACGTGTGTGTTCTTGTGTTCTTCTACGAGTGTGAGAGTGAGCCAGGCCAACAATTGGTATCAGAGCATGTCTAGTGAGGAAGTTTACACGCTGCCAGGCTGTCGTGGGGGCAGCGGCGGCTATGGCATCGACGACGATGACGACAACAATAACAAGTTGTTGGTGTAGCAAGTGAAGGAGGCGGGGGTGACGGTGCGTTACCTCATGCTCTCCAAGAATAACTACGGTATGTGGGTAGTGAAGATGAAGATCTTCATGTGTGCACAAGGTGTGTAGGTGACAGTGGTGGGCAATGAAGTGGTCGATGAGAGGACGGACCAAATGGCTCTCTCCGTCATTGTCCAAGCCATGCCAGAGGCTGTGGTGCTGGCCATAGCCGAGAAGGAAACTGCAAAAGAGACTTCAAAGCACTCAAGGAGATGTACATCGGAGAAGAGCTGGTGTGTAAGACGAATGTACAGACTCTCAAGAGAGAATTTAAGAGCATGTACCTAAGGGACACAGAGATGATCAATGAGTATGCTTTAAAGATTACTACAGTTGTTAATAAGATATGTGCTCTTGGTACTAAGGTAGAGGAGACTGCAGTGGTGGAGAAGCTTCTGTATTCTATCCCCGACAAATTCCAACACATCGTTGTAACCATAGAACAATAGGGCGATGTGACTAAGATGTCTATGATGGAGGCTACCGGACATTTAAAGGCATATGAGGCATCCTTGAAGGGGCTGCAATTGCTATTCGCTAGTACCAAGCTGTGCCTCACGCGTGCTAAGTGAGAGGCCATGGTTGCTCAAGAGAAGATGAGTGGCAATAGCTCCGACAGTAGCAACGGTGACAAGAAGTACCATGATAGGTTCGACAAGTTAAAGATTGATTGCCGCAAGCGTGGTGAGTTCAGGCACTTCACCGACGAGTGTAATGAAGTGAAGAAGGTGACCAAGGCTATGACACAGCTTGCCATTGCGGATGCCGTTAATGAGCCTACACTACTTTTATTCCCGGTGTAGAGGTGTCGAGAATAAATACATCAAGATTAGGGAGTAATTGTTAGAGTAATCTTGTGTCTTAGCTTTTAATGTGTTTGTGTAAGAGTTGTTTGGCCAGGTGCACGTCTAGGAGTAGGAAGCACATGCACCTGCTAGCTTTGCACGCTGTTGGATATGAGTTAGTGGAGGTAATGACCCTGCATGCACATTAACTAGTGGAGTTAATTGCGTGAGCATGCAGCCATACAGGTGTACGTTGGCTTGGGGAGTGGCTAAGTGTTTTTTCTCCTTGAGTGAGTTTGTCTGTTAGCCTTTTTCTTCAGAGTGCAAACAATGTGTGTGTTCTTGTGTTCTTCTAAGAGTGTGAGAGTGAGCTGGGCCAACATTTATCACTCATATCCTTCAACGGAGCAGATACTTCTCTCCCTCTCTTTCTCTTCCATACTTTGCTCAGAAATGTTAGCAGTGGTAGGCTTGAGTTTCTGCAACAGCTGCTTTTACAATGTTGAAGTTATTGTTTTCTAGATGCTGCACTAGTAATGTTTCAATGCCGTGGTTATTGTTTTCGAGACGTCACACTTATTCTGTTTAGATGTTGCAGTAACAATATTTCAATGTTGCAATTATTCGTTTTGAGATGTTGTACTTTTGCAACATTGGGGTTGTGGGAGGGCATTTATCTCTCACATGATAATAATAATTTATTGGTTAGTTTAAATGTTCTTTTCTAATCTAGTATTGATAGCGGTAGTATAACTTGACTAGTGATCTCAATGTGTAGAACTGAGCCATCTGATATCACCAATCATTCACATGAGAAACAAAGCCACCTTGATAGTTCATTATAAAATAAACAAATCACACAAAATCAGCAAATTCTAACCTTCACAGGACTGATCAATGAGTTTACTTTAACAGTATAATGTGCATGCATCTGAGTTCTGATCAATCAGATTCTACAATCTTAAGAGTTAAGACCTCATACCAATGTATAAATGACCATAATTTAATCTCAAACATGTTATCTTATGAATCAATAGACCATTAAACCATGAAGGGCCAAACAAACCAACCTTGTCAGACCCTAAGAAGCTGGACCTTGTTCTCAAAGGGGATCGACATCCAGCCTGGGTAAGCAGCCACCCATTGTAGCTGGTTTATCTCTACACCAGCATCATACACTGGCACAGGATCAACCCTCTTGGGCGGCACTATGCCCGATGGCACGGGTAGCTCGGATAGCTCCCAAATTAGCGCCTGGCCATCGTCCCCCGCTGGGACAGAGGTGCCTCGTGGCCTGTGGCGCCAAAGCGACCGCGTTGGTGCACGCCCGGTGCCTGTGTAGCTCGGCCTCCGGTAAGCCTAGCGTGCGCATGTCGAGCACAATGACGACACTGCTGTCCATGAGCAGCGTGTCAATGTAGTGGAAGTCATAGCAGTTCCAGGCCAACCTAAGAAGCGGCGTATCCAGACGAGGGCTCTCGTAGAGGATGGTGGAATGCTCCTTGTCCTGGAGGTCGAAGACACGGACGGAGCCGTCAGCGGACACGGAGGCGAAGATCCCATTTTCTCCCCCCAAGCAATGTCGTGCATGACCTTATCGTGCGCGATTAGCTGTGTTCTCGATGACACCGTGTTTGATGTCCCAGATGGCACAGGTGGTGTTGATGGATGCGGTCCCGATGCGGCGGGGCTCAGACTCGTTCTAGTCGAAGGAGGTGAGGAGCGCACAGAACTCGGAGCCGGTCATCTTGCGGTTGTCGAACATGGAGCGTAGCTCAGGTGGGGCAGGTGCAGCAGAGGGTGAGAGGTCATCATGTAGGGTGAGCCAAAGCTGTATCGCGTCGAAGGAGGTGACGAGAAGGTGCGGGGTAGAGGCAGCACGGGGAAGAGCCCAACGAGGCGGGGAATACTAGATCTGGCTAGCGCACTCGTGGATCCAGAGGGATGGGGTCTAAGTCGGCTAGGCGTGGCGGCCGGAGGGGAGGGGGCGAGGTAGAGCAGGGCTGGGGTGGGTGTTGCGGGAAACAACTCCTCTGACTTCGAGGAGCCGACTGCCCTCTGTAGTCATCCGATTCGAGTCGCCCAGCGCAAATCCGATGGTGTGAAGCTTGTCTCAGTCGCCGTGAAGCTCCATCGTCTCGTGCTGTGAAGTGAGCCCCACCGCACGTGAAACCTCTCTCCCGCATCGTTGGATCTCGATGAAACGGCTTGGATCGGACGACTGCCCTCTATAGTCGGTTTCCCTAACTACAGAGGGTCTCATTTTGGGTGCTATGTTCGGTGTAGGATGTACGGTCACCACCAACTCATTTTAACGAGTAGAGATGATTGATAAGATTGTTTACAAATGGAATAACAGGAGGGAAAGTCAAAAAAATTTGTCGGATTCGGGTTCACTTGGGAATGAAATGAAAACAGAAAACTATATCCTCTCTTTATTTTATATTACAAATCATCTAACATGTTTTTTAAAATCAAACTCTGATCAAGTTAAAAATATATTAATATCTATAATATCAAATAAATATAGTATTAAAACATTTTTGTAGTATATTTAATAAAACTAATTTAATGATGTAGTTATTTTCATAGTCTATTTAATGAAACTAATTTTATGTTGTGGATGTTGATATATTATTCTATAAAATTAGTCAAATTTAAAGAATTTAACTTATAAAAAAGTTAAATGACTTGCTCTGTACATGTCATTTTAAAATTATACATAAGAATTAAAAAAATCAATTTAAATATATTTGTTGCCCCTTATTTATTCTATTTAAAAAAAGATAAGTTATTTAGAGGTATCATTTATTTAACAATGATTAACATGAAAAAAATAAAATAAATTGAATAGAAATTTCTAGTAAAATAATTTATATTTAAAAAATAGTTGAAAAAGCTAGAACAATTTATACAAGAATGTAATGATTTATCCTGTAATAAAAGGAAGGTATATGTGTAATCTTATCCGGCTGAGTCCTCTATATATAAAGCCCTTGACCCTTGCCTTGCTCGGCTCACCAAGACAGAGAGCGTGTGAAAAAAATCCCCAATTCCTTGACCCACCCGCACGCACGAACGCACGCCGCTGCAGTCTCCGAGCTCCAGATCTGCGCGGCGGCGGCGGCGGCGGCGCCGATCCCCACGATGCCTTTGTCGGTGCAGGGCAGCTCGCCCTTGCGCCGCCTCCTGCTCGTCGATGCGGCCCTCCTCCTGCCCTCCGCTTGCTCCCACCGTCTCAAGCCTTGGTCTTCCAATCCCTACCTCCTCTCCTCCTCCTAACACCCCGTCCTCTCCCTCTTCCCTCCTCCAATCCCTCCTCTCTCTTCATCTCTCTATCTTCTACTCCCGAGCCCTATTTTTCCTGGTCCCGTCTCTTCCCCTAGCTGTACTTGTAAGCGCCGTGTTGATTTCGATTGGATTGTACTAGTATTCGTATTGGATCGGTTGGTTGCACTCTGATTGGATTGAATCGGCCGCGCTGTAGCATCGTGCCATCGGCTCACTGAGTTTTGGGGTGTTAGGGTTGCAGTGCTAGGTTGTTATTTGATGGATGGTCATTCCTGTGGTGGTCTGAGAGTG
Source organism: Zizania latifolia (assembly GCA_000418225.1). Classification (NCBI taxonomy): domain Eukaryota; kingdom Viridiplantae; phylum Streptophyta; class Magnoliopsida; order Poales; family Poaceae; genus Zizania; species Zizania latifolia. Next base: position 296,785 of record KE373057.1, read on the forward strand.
CCGGCGGTGATATCTGACGGCACCTCTTCTGGTAACACCGAAAGCAGCATTAAGAGTCTGCCTGAGAAGCAGTCTGCCCTTGTTGATGCAACTTCTCAGGAGGTAGACAATGCGGATAATTTGTTGGAAGCTGGGATGGCTATGGATTTCCCCAATACCATCAGCTTGGGGGTGGGGGTGAAGAAAGGCTTCCACAGGTGCATGACGTTTCCCGCCTCTAGCGGTGAGGCAACACAGGAGGATTCCTTCTGCGATGCAGATAAGGATCCAAAGGATGTGCCCACCTATGAGCGCTCGCTGTCATTACCTGTGAGTATTTCTTCTTAAATAGCTTATCTTATATAGAAACTAGCCGAATTTCCTGCGCAATTATGTGCGTATCTAGAGTAAAGTTTATTTATAAGCACAATTGTATTTGATGTACAACTCTTGCATGTAAATTTCTATACATACAGCTGTATTTTATGTGCAACTATATCAGTCAATCTATGCTGTACTGGACTTCTAGGATGTTGTCATTATAACCATAGTTTTAGAATCTTGCTGTGAAATGGTTTTTGGTAGCTTATGCATAGTTCAAGTTATTTAATTTATGTTTGACATATATACATTTTGAAATTTGAAGCCATGGTTTCACTCAAAGCATGTTCAATGTCATTAATAACCAGCTTTGGCCTTTATCTTATTTTTTCGTTGTTCCCAAAAAAACAACAATACATTGAACTACTTGAAAATTCGTTCGAGAAAAGATCTGATGTTTTTACTATATCAGCATAGTCTGAAAGCCAAGGCTCAAAATTTATAGCTGGTCCATATTAGCACATGACCTTTAAAAAAATGGACTAATAACGATAGGCTTTTGATAGTAATATAAATTTGGTCTTAGTTGTCTGAACTATTAAGTTGATGTGTCTTGAGTTGTGCGAATGTAAACTTGTTTTCTGTTGTCTATGCTGTAATTAGAAAGCCTGCATGAGATATGAATACTAAGCTATTCTTTCCTTCCACCTGTTCGTATATTTGGTAAACAGGACATCGAACGGGCATAACATTATTGTTACATTGTTGACATGAATCAATTGCTATGCTTGTTTTTTATGGTACCAATCCACTGTACTGATAAAAGTGTACGTGAGTTGCTTCTCTATGCATATCTGGTAGCCATGCATGCAAGGTTATAGTTGGCAATTTCATAGCGCAAACAACCAACATTGCTTTTGCACGTGAACAAACTAGTGTATTGTTCTCACCATGTTGGCCTATTGCTATTTGCCTCGTGGAACCTTTGTAACAGCTGGGAATGCTTTTGTAGTTATTAATGTTGCCTCATGACAAAGTATTCAGTACTCACCATCATTTCCATTTTCCTGTGTCCTCAGCCAACTGTGAAGATCATATCTGCCATGAAAGGAAGCCGCCAAAAGAATGGGATGACTTCACCAACTGAAAGTCGCCATGTCAAATGGGCCCCTGACGTGTATGACCCCCCTGTCACATCTGTATCCCATTCAGTTAATGGCAGTTACCAGCGTCGGTCCAAGCCCCGGAAGAAGGAGAAGAATAAGCAGAAACAGAAGCAAAAGCAAAAGGGGAGGTCCAAGAAGAACCACCAGAATGCTATCCAGAGTTCAGTGGCACTCCAGGCTCCTGGGTAAGATTGCTAGCTTTCCGCTGCTATTTTGTTGCCACACAATCTTGCAAGTAAAATTTAACTGGTTTATGCACAGCGAGCCTGATAGACTGAAAGGTGCTGAAACCTCCACTAGTAGTTCAGCCCCAAATGATCTCAACAAACATGAAACTGAGATATTGGATTATGGCGTCAGCAGTCAAGAAAGCAAATGCGGAAGCAGCTTCTTGCGTGAAACGGTTGCTAAGATGCATTTCTCCACTGCTGAGGCCTCCTGAATGGAAAGTGGGTTCTGCAGATGCACCCTTAGTATGTAAATATGATGGATGTGTAAATAAATAAATCCAGTTTGTTTTGTTTCCTGCTGTGTGCGAGGTGTTAAGAGAACTTCCGGTTTGCTGTGATTTGCAGCAGTTAGCAATACCATAAGCCTTTGGACTGGTTTTTGTAATGTATGTTCATGGACAAAGCTAGAATTAATATGTGACACCAGTTGTTGCCTTGCCGCTGTTAGTGGTTAGTATGGATTCTGAGATTGATTGTATCCTTAGTTGTGCTGCTGTTGTGGTTATTTTGGGCTCTGAGATTGTTGATTCCATTTCATCCAGATATGATGCTGTTCGAGTCAAAACTAGAACAGCAGGCTCAGCTATGTCTCGTCCCATCTCTTAACTCTGCTACTTGATGATCAGACAAGATTCTCTAAAACAGATTCAATGATTTTTGTGTATGTGCGCAAAGGATTACAAGGAGCCGTAGCCCAAACTGCATTTGGTACCTTTCAAGAAGATACTTAGGTCGTTAATTAATAAATTAACTTAGAGCCTGATAAGAATAATTTGGAAAAACTTTGTTTCTCAATTTTTATTCATCCTACAGCTATTGAGTTTAATCTTTTGGAATCAGCTATTGAGTTTAATCTTTTGGAAACTTTAGATTCTAGGATCCCAAACATGCCCTTAAATATGTTTTTCCCAATTTATGCTGATTTGAAAAATAAATGAAGAGACGGCAGCGAGAAGAAAACGATGGGATGCCCAAGATCAGGCCCAAAGGAAAGATTTATCATTGCAGACAGCTTACAACCTTACACCGTACCGTAGGCAACAGATGATAACAAACCTGAGCATTGCCTCTCAGATGAGCTCTAAACTCTCTCATCTGAGGCTCGTACTCAACAATAGGTTGCAGCATCACGGTCAGTTCGCACGGCCTCGGATCACGTCGAGACCAACCTCAGTTGGATCCGTCGCCTGGAGCTCCACCTGGATGCCGTCGAGCTCCCTCTTGAACCTATCCTTGGAGCTCGCATAGATCATCTTGCTTCTCACACGCGATGTATCAGGTGACCTTCACATTGCCATATGAAATTGAAATCAACCAGCTAGAGTGACATGTTTCAAACAGCTTGGTAAAACTGACACAAGCCAATGGAAGATGCGAACAAGAAATTACTACCATGCGATGAAGAATATCTTGCTCTTCTGGCAGTTCTCCTCGGTAACGAAATCGTAGTCAAATATGGCGTATCTGCACTCATTGGCAGGGAGGCTAGCGTTAAAATCGTTGTAGCTGAGAGTGGGCTCGCCAACCTTCTCCACGACAACCATCTTCCTTTTCTCATCTATCTTGTAAATGATGAAGCGGTAGGTTCTCTTCGCCTTCAGCTCCAGGAACCTGAGCTTGCACTCATCATCCACAGCTATCCCTGATGCTGCATTAGCCTACAGGTAACATGGCAGACAGCCAAGCTAAGTAAATTCACCATTGTTCATCCAAAATAACTGAAAACAGGGGATGGTGCAGCCAGCACAGAATACCTGTGTTCTGGCTGTGATTTTTAGAGTAAGATTGGCTTTGTAGTTGGTTCACTGAATTCTTCATCCGAGCTAAAACACTAGTCATTGCAAATGCCTGACAGGATAACGGCTGTCTAACAAACTGAATTCCAAGATAGGATGAAGGATCTACTCAGTAACCACTTCACAGGTCCACGCCAGACACTGATAAATGCTTATGGAGAACAAAAGGTTAAGTGGTTAACACCGTGACCGAGGACCAGACATCACGGCAAAAAACTCTTAACAATTAGTTACGAGCAAAATAATGTTTCCTCATGCATATTGCTCTGGCACTTTCCCTTTCATGTATCTTTTCATCATTAAATTAAGCTTCATCGTGCTTTTTAGTCAGTAAGAGATCCTAGGAGACATTCTGTATCGGATTATTACTTGAACAATGAGACACATGATTCCTCCAACTCCAAAAAGTTATATAAGAATGTTGGGTAAATGGAACATAAGGACAGGCAGTCGGCAACTACTGCTGGCCCATATGCAAAATCTTTGAGGGACCAAGTCCAAATGGATGGACCAGCTAAATGTCAGGCTCAGTTCAGCTGCAGTTCACGCTGGATTTAATCCAAAATAAACTCTTATTTTTCGCTGTATCATATCATACGAATCCAAGGCAAAATTGAAGACACCTGCTTACTACTCCAGTTGTGGATCACTATGACACCAAATCGACGCTGAAAACTGAGCGTATTTGGAACAGATCTCATATTAGCTGCCAGGGAAAATCGCCAGCACACTACTCCTATATAGCTAATAGCACACTAGCAATAGTTAGTCCCCCTAAATGGCTGGCACCGCCTCAACAACAAAATGACCACCCCTAATCTGTCGGCGAGCATTGGATTTTCACCGATGAACGTACTATGATCTACGTCGTCTGATGAGTCCTCGAGGCTGTGTCCAGCAAGAACAAACGCCACACAGTGATACGTATATGTGTCACTACAAACTTAACTTATTTACTAATTATCGGTTATGACAAATTATAATCATCAAAATTATATTAAAAAATACCCGAGCGAACAAGTAAAATATTGGTATACTGTAACTGTGACAATGACAAGACACCTTATATATTAAATACGTCATTTATACACGAGACAAGATGAGATGAGACGAGGGGTATACCATTTCGGCCGCTCGGGCGGCGGCGGCGGCGGCGGCGACGAGAGCTTGCCTGATCCCTTCTCTGTGTGTGTGTCTGCGGATGGCGGAGGAAGTGGAGGGTATTTGTGTGCGGGAGTCGCGTGGAATGGACGCGCGCTTGCGAGGGACCGACCGACTGCGGGCCCCACGCGTCAGTCACTAGGGCCACACTAGCCGCCCGTGTGCGTCTTCTGGGCCCCACAGCCACATTCTTTAATGGGCCGGGCCTCCCAATCGGAAAAAAATTGAGTAGATACGATATTCACAGAGAGAGCTATGCGTACTGTATCCAGATGCACGACACGTGTCACAAAACCTCATCCGACGGCGCGGCGCACAATGGCTCTCTCTAAGCGCTCGCGCGTGCGGGTTCAGAGCTGTCGGCTCTAGTTGCCATACGGAGCGTCGGTGGATCGGCTCAGTTTCCATCCTCTCCCTGCTCACGTTTCCATCAGCACTAGCCTCTCCGGGAATAAGAACAGCGCGCTCCGCCTGACCACCGGGCCGCCACGCCGCCGGAACAGATCAAACGATCAATTCTGGGAAGTGCTTCCCTTAACCTAGCAGATTATGCATCAGCAGCCGAAGAGAACATTCAGATAATTCTCTCATTGTCTGTGCCCTATGGTGCACCTGAGTCTGCTCCCTCGCTGCATGTGAGTTTGTAGTGTGAACAATAAGCTCCAGTTAACAACTGTTGAAGAAGGCATATGGAGAAGAGGGAGGTGATGATATTGACTATGACCGACGACTGCTAACTTCTTCTGATGGTTCTGTTTCAGAGGTACATTTTTACAATAGATTATTAGCATATTATGTTTATAAATCAATATGCAATTAAATAATTTCTTTGAATATGGATTGTTTCTAAAACATAGAACTAGCTTTGAATGCTGTGATATGTGTTCTTAACTATACATCCTACAATTTGCAGGGATCAAGGGGTGAAGATGGGTCAGTTAATGGTATGATTTCTGAGTTTGGCGATGACAATTTTGCTGTTGAAAATTGGGAATCGAAAGAGATAGTCAGCCGTGATGGCCATATAAAGATTTCTTCCCAGGTTTTCTTTGCATCAATAGACCAGAGAAGTGAACGAGCTGCTGGGGAGTGGGGAGAGCGCTTGCACGGCACTTGTGGCTGTTATTCCAGGTGGCGCGGCGGCCAGGCGGCACTGCAGCGCGGTGGCCAGGCGCCCAGGCGGCGCGGCTATCTGGCGGTGCGGCGCACACTGAGGTCTCCTCCCCACGGCCGAACGCCTCGCCGGGGTTCTCACCTCACGGCTGCGCGAGTGCGCGACCAGCTCTCACGGTGGCAGGAGAGATGGAAAGTGGAGCCGATCCGCCGACGCTCCATATGGAAACTAGAGCCGACAGCTCTGAAGCCGCACGCGCGAGCGCTTAGACGGAGCCGGTGTGTGCCGCACCATCGGATGGGGTTTTGTGACACGTGTCGCGTATCTAGATACAGTATGCACAGCTCTCTCTGTGAATACCATATCCATCCAATTTTTTTCCTCCCAATCTATTTGGGCCCATCTTGGTGTTCACGTATTTACAGTTTCAAATACCACTCGGTTCCATATTACGAGTTTTTTTATACTTTCTAAATTTAATTAATTTTATACAAAATATATAAATAATTACAATATCAAGTTAGTTTTATTAAATCTATTGTGAAGCATGTATTAATATTATATTTATTTCACATTGTATAAGCTATTTAAACTCGTCAAAAACAAAGAAATTTTACCGTAAAAAAAGTTAAAAGTAGAACGACTTATACGAAACAAAGAGGACACAAAATACATGAAAAGGAATTATTTTAAAATTTAAAGAACATTATAAATTGTACAAAGCACAACAAGCTTGCATTTAGCCACCTGCTTGCTTATTCCCTTCAACTTTGTGCAGGTGCTCCCAAGTGAAAAAGGTGGGGAAGAGCTAGTTGAGAATTTGGTTACTCATCACTGATTAATTACACATGCATGCACTTAACTTGGTAATTACTATAATTAAGCTAATGGATAATTCGTTACTACGTACGTTATGGCTCGGCCATGTCCTTGTTGCTGATCACCTCGCCGTCGTCGTCGTGAGCATGGCCGTCCACCACGACGGACACCGGCACCTCGTCCGCGTTGCTCATGTCGTGCTGCTGCACCACCAGCACCGACGACGTCATCCCGTGCCCCGCCGACGTTAGCGCGTCGCCGATGGGACCCAGCTCCGGGTGCTCCGCCGCACGGACGGCCAGCTCCGCCACCATCGTCGATGGCAGCCGCCCCTTGCCGACCACCACCAGGCCGTACTCCCGGCTCTTCCCGATCGACAACACCTCCTCGATCACGTTGCCCACCACCACCCGCTCCTCGAACTGAACCATGCCATCCATCCTCCGCCGGAATTCCACCACCGCCGCCTCGTCCAGCTCCTGCACAGCCGCCGTACGTGTAGTAAAATCTAGCTGTTCGCTAGCACAGCAGAGCAGTTAGGTGTGTCGCCATGACGCCGTTGATTACAGACGTACCTTCTCCTTGTGGCTGTCGACGATGGCCGTCGAGAAAGTGTAGCTCTTGTCGGCGTTCTTGGTGTTGGACGGTCGCAGCGTCACCTCGCTGTGCTCCTCGCTGCCGGCCTTGCCGTCGATGAACTGCACGACGGTGACATGCACGCCGGGGTGCTCGGCCATCCTCCCGGCGAGCTCCAGAGCCTCCCGGTCGTCCGGTCCGCCGAAGAAGATGACGCACACGCCGTGCGCGACCTGCTCCGAGCTGACCTGCTCGCCGCCGCCGAAGCCGCGGTCGACGAGGACGGCAACAGAGCAGGGAGCCTCCCGGAGGATCCTCCGGTTGACGGCGCACCACTCTGGGCCGAGGTCGTCACCGTGGCCCGGGTGGCGCTTGTGGAAGGGCAGGACGATGAGCGAGACGCGCTTGTCCTCGGCGACGGCGGCGACATCGTCGTGCATGGTGTGCAGCGCGGAGACGGCGGTCATGGGGCGGACATGGACGTGGCCGAGCTGCGCGTAGGTGTCGAAGGCGACGTCGACCTCGTCATGCGGGACGCCGCGGCGAGGGCGGAGGAAAGGCAAGCCATTGCGGCGCGCGGCGCGCGCCATGAGGATGGAGGAGGTGCGCTCGGTGAGCTCCACCATGCGGAGGATGTAGAGCTTGACGAGGCGGCGCGGCTGGGTGTGACCGCGGATGGTCTCGATGAGGTTGATGAGCGCCGGCACGTCGTGGCCGCCGTGGATGCAGGCTAGCACGCGCAGCTCCTTGGCGCCGGCGGCGGCGGAGGCCGACGGGGAGGACGGCGCAGATGGCCCGTGCAGCTTGCGGTGGTGCAGGCGGCGCCCGGCGTTGCGCGCCGGCTTGTAGATGGCCATGACGGTGGGGGTGGTGATGAACGTGGTGACCAGCGCCATGAGCACCAGGATGGCAAACGTCTCCTCATCCAGCACCTGCAACAAACAAACAAAAAAACAATTTTTGCTGTAATTTTGTGCCGGCGAAATGCCAAAATCCATTCAAACCCTGCGTTTGATTCGGAAATGTTGGAATCTTGAGCCAAAATCAAGATCAAAACAGGGACTTGATTTCAGCGCCACGTCGCCCTAGAGACCGGGGTGCATGACTGACAGATGGACGGCTAAGTCCCAAGCCCTGAATCCGGGGCCCACCTGCCAGTCAGTCAGCCACTCTCTAAACTGCTGATGTTTGCGGCCCTCAAGCTCTTCTTACCAGGGGCAGTCCCACAAAGAAACAGAGAGGCTATCAAACTTTGGAACCTTGATCAAATGCAGCCTTGAACTTTGGGCTCTTTGGCAGGCTGCTGCTCTGGTCTTATCAGAGCTCCTAGAACCGGAATAGAAGATTCATGTGCAGACAAACTTTGTTGTTCGGACATATGACATTGATAGCTCAAAGGAAGAAAAATCTGATCCTTCCTATCTTTCTCTCTCTCTTCTTAATGTAAAGAGACATAGATCTACTCCCCCATCTTAAAATACAATTATTTTTATTATTTAAATTTTATCCTAAATATTATAACTTTTACAATTTTTCCTCATTAATCTTCCTATTTTACCCCTATCTAGAGTATTAGTTGTATGTAGTACTAATTGCTTAGAGTACTAGTTAAGGTATAGTTCAGGTTTTTTTTTATCTTAATAAACACGCCAAAGTTTAGAAATAACTATAATTTAGAATGGAGGGAGTAGAATTTTAGATAAATACTATCTCCGTTCGGTTTTGATCTTATCTCTCTTCGTCTAGTCTTGATCTATGCCTAACGAAAAAAAGAAATTCAACTTTAATCTGTGTACTACTCCATCACCTTATCAATGCATGTATAACTATTTGGCTTTTGTGCGACTCTTCAATGTATTATTATTATTCCTAAACCAATTTTTGTAGAAAAATAAAGCAATTATAGGCTTTGGCTAGAAAAACGAAACGATATGTCTATATTTTTTACCGATCGATAACAAAAATTATGGTTTCTTGGTCTCGATGTCGCATCCTTATGCGCGTACCATAGCAATATCATTATAACTTTGTTAACTAACAATTACAATTTAACTAAACTACTGTTATAAACAGTTCACTAGAAAAGTTATTTAGACAACTGATAAGTTATATAACAACAATGTCAGCAGCAAACTGAATCGGGCACTACAGGACAACTCAGCAAAAAATACGTTAGGAAAGAATAAACCCAACAAAAATACGTTGTATTCCTTGTACAAAGTAAAAAATACGTTGTATTTTAGTTTGTAAATGTATGAGTAGAAGCAGAGGAAGCAATTAATTAATACCTTGCGCTCCCTGCCAATGTTGAGGACGATGAGCTCGACGAGACCCTTGGTGTTCATAACGACGCCGAGCACGATGGCCTCGCGCGCCGACATGCCGCACGCCATGGCTACGGCGAAGGTGCCGACGATCTTGCCGGCGCAGGCGGTGGAGATGACGAGCGCAAGCATCCCCCAGGCGCCGCCGCCACGGATGGTGGCCACGTCCGTCTTGAGCCCGCTCGACGCGAAGTAGAGCGGCAGCAGCAGCTCCGACACCAGGTCCTCCACGCGCTCCGTCACGCGCCCGGCGAACTCGCCGTCCTTGGGCACCGTCAGCCCGAACACGAACGCGCCGAAGATGGCGTGGATGCCGATCATGTCGGTGGCCAGCCCCGACGCCAGCACGCCCGCCAGGGTTACCGCGACCCACACCTCGCCGCCACCCTGCCCGCCCGCGTCCGACCGCCGCGCCACCCACGCCATCGCCGGCTTGACCGCCACCATCCACACCGCGACGAACGCCGCGCCGGACAGCAGCACCCAGAGGGACACTATGGGGCTCCGGTGGTCGCCGCTGCCGGAGATGGCCACTGCCAGCGCGAGCAGCACCCAGGCCGCCACGTCGTTAAAGGCCGCGGCCGCTAGCGCCGTCTCGCCGATCGGGGTGGTGAGCAGCTTGAGCTCGGCGAGGATGCGCGCGAGGACGGGGAAAGCTGTGATGGAGAGCGCGACGCCCATGAAGACGAGGAAGGGCGCGTAGCCAGCCTGCGCGGCTCCCGGGAGTTCGCGGCGGAGGACGAAGGCGACGCCGACGCCGCAGGCGAACGGGAGGGAGATGCCGGCGGCGGCGATGGCGAAGGCGCGGCGGCCGCTGCGGCGCACGGAGCGGAGGTCGAGCTCGAGGCCGACGAGGAAGAGGAAGAAGAGGAGGCCGAGGCTGGCGACGGACTCGAGCACGGGCGTGCTCCATGGCGGGAAGAGCGCGCGCAGGTATGTTCTGTTGCGGCCTAGCGCGGAGGGGCCAAGCAGGATGCCGGCGACGATCTCGGCGATGACCTTGGGCTGGCGGAGCGGGCGGAGCACGAGGGCGAGGAGGCGGCCGAGGAGGAGGATGAGGAGCGCCTGGAGGATGAGTAGCGGGAAGGCGAAGTGGAGCGGGTTGTCGCCCTGCCAGACGCCGTTGGACGACGTCTTGACGGCGGCCATCTCCGCCTCCGAGACCGGCGACGAAGACATGCTAAATTACTGGGTCGATCAGCGGTCGTACGTGTGCAAAAGCAAATATAAATGCATCGTCGTCGTCTGCTCGTAGGAAAAGAGACGAGTGAGCTCCTGGCCCGGGGGTCTCGTGCATGCGACGCCGATATTTAAGCTATGCTTCTACAACTTAAACTTATTTTTTTTGACAAATCACATCAATCAATTTATTAAAATAAAGTGAGCTCCGTTTGAAGAGCAGTTATGACTATTTCTAGTTTCTTCATCCTAGAATACGAGGATGTAGCATTATTTTAATTTAAAATTTACCATAAATATAACAATCTATTACTTATAAAATGTAATTTTTATCTTCAAAATATCTATCCTTTATTTTGACTTTATTATTTATTATACTTCACTTAACCACTATTAAGCTCACACTCACTTATCACTGTAGGGGATGTGACCCCCGGCGTTGTTGTGTAAGAACAACAGTATCCTTGGGGATACCCTAGGACTAGATTTATGTAGGTGTAGGGGAAAGACTGTTATCGAAATCCAATGGTTGTCTCACAAAGAGAGAGAAGCAGGAGATTTTAGACAGGTTCAGGCCTCCCGGAGGATAATAGCCTTAATCTTGTGTATTTGTATGCGCAATTAGAAAGCGACTGTATATGTCCAAAAAGACGTCTCCGTGAGAGGTGCCCCCAATCCCTTTATATACTGTAGGGATTGGGGGTTACCGTTTAGGGTTTAATCGGTCACATTAATCTCTTTTTAATTGGTTTAATCACCTGAGATCGTGGGCCAATAATTACAGCAGTTACTCGCTATATTGATTTGACTGTTACTTCCTAGAGTTTTATTGCCATTGATTGCGTGGACTGACTATTGAACAGACTCCCGAGTGCGTGTGGTCGGGTGTCTTCCCGAGTGCCGGTGGTCGGGGGCCCTCCCGAGTCCTTGTGGTCGGCATCCCTTCTAGGTCGTAATTAATGCTTTGTCCTTTCGACCCCGTCTTTTGTCTGATTACCATAAATATACTCGGAGAGTACCCCGGGGTTATATCCCCGACACCCGATATCCCGTAGTTGGGCTTATCAGACCGGACTAAGGGCAGACCAAGATCAGTATTGACCGTCCGGTATGGCCCATAAATAGGGTTTGATTCTAATTAGGAAAATTGAGTCTTTATCGGGTAGTTAAGCTCCGGATATGATATCAAGAGATTTATTTATACCAGAATCCTTATAATTAGGGATTTAGCACTTGAGTTTGGTAGGCAATACAAGTCCTACTTGGGATAGAGTCCTAGGTTGTTGGGGTCAACTCCTGAGTATATAAAGGAGGCGAGAACTTCCTAGAGGCATCTAATACAATATTCACGCCATCTGGCTCCACCATATTTTCTTGCTTTCGACGTCCCAAGCCTCCATAGCTTGATTGCGTCGTATTATAAGATCTACCATCATAGTACACATCAAAACACTAGACGTAGGGTTATTATCCTTCGAGAGGCCTGAATCAATATAAACCTTATCTCTTATGTTCTAGAGTCGACCATTGGGTTCGAAGATGTTGCGCTTCTCTTACACACATTTAATCTCTACCTCGGGTACCCCCTTGGGTAAACTGATCGGTGATTCACCGATAGTTGGTGCGCTAGGTAGAAGATCGCGTCGCTTTCACCAGGATCCGATGGCACCTCTTCGGATTTTCTCGTCCCCGTCGGCTCCGTCTTCGTATTCGGGAGTTTGACGTTCGTCGGGATTCGACGGGACGGCTCGTCTTATCGGGCCCCTTGACAAGGCGAACGGACGGACGGTCGGGTCGACTTCAGGATCCGGTCGGCCCCGAACACTCCATCGTCTTCTCTGGCAAAAAGGGGCGGACGGTTCGGCGTCGATGGGTAGAGACCTGGCTGCTCGACAAGTTCAAGGATAATCGGTGGCTCTCGGCCAATCTTGTTATAATGGTCGAGGGGGCGCTATCCACCACTAGCAGCGAGAGACGGCGTCGCGCCGAAGGCAATTAGGTTAAACAAGACAATGGGGTCCGTCGAAACCTTGAAGATAAATTCACCCTGAAGTTTGATGGAGAGAAAGTCTTCAAAACTCCGACCGCCAACCTGATGGCCATTGAGAGGGTTCTCAGCTTTCTTCTTGAGACCCAGGAGCTACGATGAGCCAAAGTGATAGCTCAGATGATAGCAACTCAGATCAACACCCTAGCTCCAGCTCTAACTCGACCACCAACTCCTCTCCCAGAGGACAAGGAGGACGATGGTCAGGACCGATACCAACCACCACCTACGGGAAGGTGGAACATGTTGCACTCCAAGATCCACAACTAGACCAACAATCAAGGCAACCTCAAAATAACCACAACAATATTGGCAGCAACCCCGATCTTGACGATTTGACTGAAGGTCGTAACCCCCGCAATCGCAGAAGAAGCAGGAGCCGAGATGACCACGGCGGCTTCCCTGCATTCACTTGGCGCCTAAGGCAAGTCAGGTGGCCGAGGTCCTTCCGCCCAATGGGAATCAAACCGTATGACGGTAAAACAGATCCTTTGCAGTGGCTATGACTCTACTACACCACCGTTCGGGTGGCAGGAGGGGATGAAGGGGTCATGGCTAACTACCTTCCGGACATGCTCTCCTCGTCTGCCAACAATTGGCTCTCGAGCCTACCTAGGAACTCTATCGATTCCTGGGCATAACTCCATTCAGCCTTCATCGACAACTATCAAGGAACATGGCAGAAGCCCGGGACTCGATACGACCTTCGATGACTGTGACAAAAGGAGGATGAGACGCTCCGCAGCTTTATCCAAAGGTTCTCGGAGAAAAGGACTATGGTCGTGGACATCGACGAGCAGGACATTATCAATTACTTCATCACTTAAAACTAATTTATTCATCACTTAACAATGATCATACACATAATTTCACAATCTCTCCCTTGATGAACACATTGGCAACACCATTAAAACACCATTAAAAGGCACAAAGAAATTTTTGATTTTCGAAAGCACAAGCACAAGCAAAAGTTTTTCTCCCCCAAAGTTTTTCAAAGAGAACGATAAATAAAACTCCCTTGAAAATTGATTGCAAAAGACAATGATTTTATCGAAAACCAAAATTTCCCAAATTTCTCCCCTAATTCTTTCTCCCCCTTTGACAATGATTTCATCAAGTGAAGCAAAAGAGAGAAATTATCATGAGAACACCATTTTTTTGTTTGATTTCTTGATTTGAGAGCTTTGAAGTATACCTAAAGAAATCCACGTGACAGGGTTTGTAACATAAATAAAATAGATAGATCAACGAGTTTACAAATAAGTCTAAAAGCCTCAAGATGAAACTCAGCCACAATTCTCAAGTTCAAATCAGCACTAAGATTGAATGATTTCAATGATTTATAATGTTGGCTTTCACTTGGATCAATTCAAGAGAAATACCTCACACATAATTCAGTCGCGTTCATAAAACCAAAACAACGCTTAGTGCTGTTAAAAGTGCGATTCATTTTCATTGAAAATTTTAGATTTTGATATATTTAACTTTTGTATGAAATTTTCACAAGTGCCTATCTCAGCACAGCGACCACTGATCCAGAGACAGGTGGTGCCACCTGAGCTTCAGTCACACGACCTATTATGATGTTCTTGCACACACAAGCAGTCCCCATTTCAATGGTCTGGTCATCTATGATCATTTTCAAGTTCATATCAAAGTGTAATGATAAGCAGTCTCGTGAGATGACTTAGGCAAAACATTTTTCATGAATGCAGAATTTTTTGTGTTTTTGCACACTTTCTTTTCTTTTTGAACTTTCTGTGCTTTTGCACACTTTTCTTTTTCTTTTTCATTCATATTTGATTATTTTGACATTACATGAGCTATAGAACTGTCATGGTAAAATAAACATAGCTAGAACAGATGTAAGCATTTTTAACTCAAACTAGCCACTAGATTAGCACAACATATTTCTTTATGTTCACTTGAATATTTATGTGTCGTGAAATAAACATAGCTAGAACTGTCAAGTGCATCTTGCCGAGCGAGGGTCTCCAAATCCTCAATGAAGTTCATGCAGGGCATGTGGCGATTGTGCTGGGGCAAGGACGCTAGTCGGTAAGGCCTTCCGATCAGGCTTCTATTGGCCGACAGCCAACAGCGACGCTAAAGAATTAGTCAAAAATTGTACAGGCTGCCAATTCTTTGCCAAACAAAGTCACCTCCTAGCTCAAGCCTTTCAAACAATCCCGCCAACTTCGCACTTCGCTTGTTGGGGGCTCGATATGATAGGACATTTTCAAAAAGCTCCCTATGGCATCGACCGGCTCCTGGTAACTATCAATAAGTTTACCAAGTGGATATAAGTCACACCCCTGAAGAACTGCACGGCCAAGAAGGCAACACAATTCATCGAAGGAATCACTTATCTGTTTGGCTTTCGAAACCAAATAATAACCGACCTCGAGACTCAGTTTATAGCAAATGACTTCTAGGATTTTTGCGAGGAACGACTGATCGAGGTTAAGTATGCGTCGGTCTCTCACCCTTGGGCCAATGGATAGTACAAGCGCGCTAATAGGATGATCCTACAAGGTTTAAAGGCCTGAATCTTCGATCCTTTGTAGAAATACGCTAGGAAGTGGCTCTAATTATTACCCGCAGTACTCTGGGGGCTCCGCACGTAGCCAAATCGAGGCACAGGCCAGACACCCTTCTTTCTGGTCTACAGCTCCAAAGTAATCCTACCAAGTGATGTGTTACACAACTCTCCCCGAGTTCAATATTATAATAAAGGAACCGTGGAGCAGACAAGGGCTGAAGACATCAACTCCATTGAAGAAGCTAGGAGAGTGGCCACAGTTCTGTCGGATCGATACCAACAAACCCTTCGGCGATATCATGACCGCAATGTGTAAAATAGAAGCTTCAAAGTAGGTGACTTGGTACTTCACCGAGTACAATCAACCATTGGGATGCACAAACTCTCTACCCCCTAGGAATGACCCTTTATTATCTTCAAAGTAACAAGACCAGGGGCATATAGACTAATGCAAGAAGACGGACAAGTAGTACCGAACTCCTAGAATATCGCGCACCTTCGTCGGTTTTATTCTTAACAATATTTTGTTAATAATGCTTCTCGATTATACATGTCCAAGCTTGTCGACCCCGGGACATCATTTTCTTCATCGACACTGCCGACTACTTTCCCCCAGATATGCATCTGGGTCGGGAAGGGGTCAGCCCTCAGGGTACATAAACGCAGTTGAGCACCACTCTCGCCGACCTCGCCGACTACTTCCTCCCAGGCGTGCAACTAGGCTAGGAAGGGGTCAGCCCTCAGGCTGTACACCCACAGTCGTGCATTAGTCTCGCTGACCTGTGCCGATTACATCCCCCTCCACGTTGGGTGCTAGATGGCCACCGTGCATGCAACCGGTTCAGGTAGAGGGTCGACTCTTTTGTCGTACACCTACAATCGTGCACCTTGAAGAACTCGCCGACCCATACCAGTTACATCCCCCTGGGCGCTCGATGGCCGCCATGCATGTAATCGGACACAGGAGAGGGTCGACTGCTTAGTCGTACATCCGCAATCGCGCATCTTTGAAGAACTTGTCGACCATTGTAGACTACATTCCTCTTCGAGTTGGATGGCATATGGCCGCCATGCAGACAACCGGACCCGAGAGAGGGTTGGTTGCCTAGCCGCACAACCACAGCCCCGCATCGTCATCGACTCCGCTGATAAACACCGTGTGGGTGGTAAACAAACACACAACAAATGGTACACGATGAATAAAATAAATTCAAAAGCACATTTATTTCTTCAGGACTATTTTTTTTACAAGAGTTAGACTACTTCAAAGAAGGGGACACAACGACAAGTGCGCTACTTCAAAGAAGGGGACGCAGCCTCCTTTGATCAAAAGAAGAAAAATGCCCTAGCGGCCAGAGACAACATTCTGCAAAGCAAACGTAATGGCTATGAGCACCAAGGTTCTCACAGCAACTCCGCACGCCACAGCATCAACCTATCATGACCGCCATGGGCACTGAAGATCCTGGGTGCCACCACTATGGCAGCAGCGACTCTGCGTAATCCTCGTCTTGACCGGAGAAGATAGTCACCGACCCTGAGAGACCAGCACAAAGGGAGAGCGGTATTGACTTGGCCTCGATGGCGGGGTCAGAAACCATCCCAAGGTGCCTGCGCCGACGGACATCTTTAGCTCTTTCCGCAGGATCGAGCCTCTACCTTGATATCCATATATCAAGAAAGGTGGCATCAGAGCACCGGATGATAACATGTTAGCAAAAAAACCCACAACGCAGAAAGGCCTCGAGAAGGGTGCGACATCCTATTACAACGCTAGAGTCAAAGAGTCACGCACCACACAAATGAAGGCAAAACAAACTCAAGCAAGGATAGATACACCAGATGAACCTGACAGCTTGAAACTAGAGTAGTCAGTTTTGCGGTCAAGTCAGCACATCACGGATCCATGGAGCAACAAGCGACATCAGCAATCTCTCCC
This sequence comes from Zizania latifolia, assembly GCA_000418225.1. Taxonomy (NCBI): domain Eukaryota; kingdom Viridiplantae; phylum Streptophyta; class Magnoliopsida; order Poales; family Poaceae; genus Zizania; species Zizania latifolia. Next base: position 313,978 of record KE373057.1, read on the forward strand.
TTACAGGTGTAAAGAAGAAGGAATCTCAAAGCAGAAGAGAAAAAACCAGGAAGACTTGTTCCGAGACTCAGAAGGGGGGACGTTGGCTTAAATAGAGGCGTTCCCCTAACCACCCACGCCCGTGGCCACAGCAAATGCCCCTTCGATTGCCACGCACTTTATGGCAGAGAAGGCAAAGCGGTTCCTACCGCATTATCTCCACCAGTGCTCCCCATGCTGCGCGTGGCTCTGTCAGAAGCAGGACGTCTTTTCAGCCTTTTTGTCTGCCACGCGTTAACCATGGACATGAGAAGAAATTATAAAATAACCTTTTTTGGCACAGTGGGCGAAGTCCGTGACGGTTGAGACCCTCTGTGCTGGTGGGTTCCATACCTAGGGGCTCGCGCCTGCTCGAGGACTCTCGTGCTCAGAGGCTCTTCTGACCCGAAGTGTGAGTTCCTAGGGACTAAAGTCCTTGAGAACTTGCAAACTCAACGGGCCTCGACCTCTCGGGCATCTAGACGGATGAGAGGCCCGGGCAACAGGACGTCGGTTTATTCAAAGATTCAAGACCAATTTCCTTCCAGTTCATCGCGAGTTCAAGATTTCAAGCATGATCTTTTCCTAGTAAGGTCTCAACCACGACAGAAGACGGGATTATGAAACGAATTTCCAAGGGATTATTTTCCTTGCAGGATATTTTTGGACCCTCGAGCTAAATGTTCTATTTAACTCGAGGCTCGGGGGCTATACCGTGTGGATGCACCTATACGGTGCACCTCACATGAAAGAAAGAGATCAAAGGCTTTTTTCAAAGACATCAAGGTTTGACAGAGATATTGAGGTTCTAGATTAAAGAAGAGCTCCTCCCAGCTTGTTTAGACGAATATTTCTTCAACCAAGCTAAGAAGAGCTCGAGGGCTGCTGTCGGGGATGTGATCTCCGGGTACCCCGCAGTTAGGCTTATCAGACCGGACCAAGGGCAGGCCAAGACCAGCATTGACCGTCCGGTATGGCCCATAAACAGGGGTTTGATTCTGATAAGGAAAATTGAGTCCTTATCGGGTAGTTAAGCTCTGGATATGATATCAAGATATTTATTTATATCAGAATCCTTGTAATTAGGGATTTAGCACCTGAGTTTGGTAGGCAATGTAAGTCCTACTCGAGATAGAGTCCTGGGTTATTGGGCTCACCTCCTTAATATATAAAGGAGGTGAGAACCTCCCCTAGAGGCATCTAATCCAATATTCACGTCATCTGGCTCCACCATATTTTTCTTGCTTTCGACGTCCGAAGCCTCCATAGCTTGATTGCGTCGTATTATAAGATCCATCATCATAGTACACATCAAAACACTAGACGTAGGGCTATTATCCTCCGAGAGACCTGAACCAGTATAAACCTTGGCTCTTGTGTTCTAGAGTCGAATATCAGGTTCGAAGGCGTTGCGTTTCCCTTATACACATATAATCTCCCCCTCGGGTACCCCTTGGGTAGACTGATCGGTGATTCACCGACACTCACTCATTTTGAGAATGATATTATAATTTTTTTATATATCTCCTTAAAACCAAAAGAACAGAGAGAGTATTATATTCGAGCATGTTTGATGGAGCTTTAAATTTAAAATAAATATGTTGTCGTGGAGTCTATTTGCTCTTAAAAATTGAAACTAGTATGTCGGTTCTATAATTTTTGACATTTTGAACACGTTTTTATGTAACAAGAATAAATTAGTTAATGTATATTTCATGTGTTGACTATATTAAATATGGTTGTAGTTAATAAGTTTGTATTCATACAGGTATATATGAATCCAAAGTAATCTCTTAATCACTAGAATATCAATAGTTAGTATCTAGAGTTTTAGGAGAGAAGTTAATTCTATTCTGGTGGCTATTCATGTTTGG
>KE373057.1:337526-357717 GCA_000418225.1 Zizania latifolia
TGCTTTTGTGGAGGTTTTGAGATATCAGCTTGCCTGGTGTGACCTTTATCGCACAATCTTGTGCTGAGCTTTCTTAAGTCACTTGCAAGGCTGATATTCTCGTTGTTGGAAGTTTTGGGGGTAGTTGTATTTTCCACTGCGTTTTAATTTGCACCCATTCACCCCCCTCTGGTCGCCTTTTCGGTCCTACAATTATAGGGAAAACTCTGCTAAAATTTTGAATAAACTTTGGACTTAGATAATTTTTAGTATTTGGTGTGGCATCTCAGGTAAGTGTATAACTAGGGTGTTACACTTGCTTCGCCAAGTTCCTAGCCTAGACGGCGTCATCTTCGGCCTGGAGGACCCTAGCATCCTCCGAATCCTCCAAGGCCTGCATGACCCGCGCAATGTACTAGTCGTTCATGGTTATCGAGAAGTCTTCCTCGGACGTCCACGACTACGAAGACGATGTGGAGCGAGACGACATGACCGAATATATAAACAAAATGTAAGACGAGCAAAATATAGGGCTAAAGACGAATATCATGAACAAGACGAAAGCGAACTTACTGAAGCGGAAAAACAACGGGCGACAAGTCGACAAAGAAGAAGATGGTGCGAAAGTAGTACATGAAACAATGGAGTAGATGGACCTCCTTATATAGTCATATCTTTTATACCGGTTGTGAATACAAACCGGTACTAAAATGCGACGGGCTCAGGTCCCAAAGAGACGCTAGCACAAAACTTTTGTCTTTTAGTACCGACTGATATTATAAGCCGGTACTAAATTTGGATAGACACAAATAATGAGACGCGCGCCATATTTTGGCCAACTGCTCCATTATTAGTATCGGCTTACTACTGGAACTGGTACTAAAGTTCAACGGGTGTTCTGAGGAGAGACGAGCGCGAAATCTTAGTACAGAGGCTAGTGACTGTAGCGATCGTCACCGTATAAAGTTTTTAGATTTCCTTTTCTAAACTAAAATTTTTTTAGCACAAGATGAACACAGAAAAAAAATGATCAAAGACTTGTTCATCTCGTACACCATATTTCACAAAATAAGAAACTTCATTCAGTTAAATACTGCTCCACTTCATTCAAACACAGTGGCTAATACAAAAGTTCAAACTATATAATAGCTAATTAATTATAACTTTTCAACCATAATACGGCAGTGCTAGTAGTCGCGAGAAGAACAGATGGCACGCGTGCTTGATTCTACATTCCTCACCGTAGGAGAGAAAGTCCGGAAGATATGGGTTTTCTGGCTCGTCGCAGCGGTGGGTCGTGCACAAGTACGGCATCACTAATGTACTGGATTCCAGATCCCACCACCCATGCACCGCCAGACGGACAGAGTCCACTACACGATCATGAAAATACGAGCAATGCTCATTGGTCATCCTCCTGCGCACGACGCCGCCGATGGTAGCCGCCCTGTCTGTCGCCTCGCATTCCACCAGCCTTATGAGACGCAATGAGAGCTCGGTTGCGGTGTCATCATGGTTGTACTTGACGAGGGCGAGCAAATAGGCAGCCATCTTGTGCCCGGCCTCCACGGATGTACGTAGCAGTTGGGCACCCTACGACGGTGGCTCTACACGGAAGGCTAGATGCATGCCCCAGATAAAGCATACCGTCGTGTGGTCCATGTCTACCAAAGAAAGCACCAGCCGTAGATACCGAGAATGCTCATCCCAAGACATCTAGGGACCCTCATGAAGGGCAACCTTCTCCTGATGGCGCAGTCACAGCACACCTTGCGCATGGTTCGGCTGACCTGGCGTAGCCTCTAGAGGTCAGCCAGCGGTGCTTCAGAGGTCTTTGCGATATACCGGGTGATCTCCATGGCGATATCATACGGTACCGTGTTCCACCCACTCGACGATATGGTCACCGCGTACGTCGATCGACTCTTTGCCGGTGGTCTAGTAGGAAGAAGGGGGCTGAGCGAGGAGTGCTAGAGTGCTAGTACGAGACGTATAGGTTGTGACAAGAGAAATTTAACGTAGCAATTAGTGCGATCAAGCGTCATCGGAGAAAAGAAGTGGTACGGATGTCATAGGAAGTGAACCGTCACCTCGGGACTTAACGAAGCAGTTCCATCGTCTGTCAGCGCGCGTGGCTCAGCGTGCTTGTGTGTATTAGTGAAGAAATGATTTGAAATCTTTAGTACCGGTTTTTTTACCTGGTACTAGAGATATCTTTAGTACCGGTTTTATTTATTACCCGATACTAGCGATACCTTTAGTACCGGGCCACAAATAACACTAGTACTAAAGATATATGATTATGAAAAAAGCACAGATTTACATTTCAATTGAAATTCTCCACAACTAAGTTGGATTTCATTTCAATTCAAACTCTACTCAACTAAGATTGATTTTATTTCAATTCAAATTATACTCAACTAAGTTAGATTTCATTTCAATTCAAATTTTACTCAAGTAAGTTGGATTTTATTTCAATTCAAATTGTACTAAACTAAGTTGGATTTTATTTCAATTGAAATTCTCCATAACTAATTTAGATTTCATTTCAATTTAAATTCTACTCAACTAAGTTGGATTTCATTTCAATTCAAATTCTACTCAACAGAGTTTGATTTCATTTCAAGTCATATTCTACTCAACTCGGTTGGATTTTATTTCTATTCAAATTCTCCACAACTAAGATGGATTTCATTTCAATTCAAATTCTACTCAACTAATTTGGATTTCATTTCAATTGAAATTCTCCACAACTAATTTGCATTCCATTTCAATTTAAATTCTACTCAACTAAGCTAGATTTCATTTCAATTGAAATTCTCCACAACTAAGTTGGATTTTATTTCAATTCAAATTCTTCTCAACTAAGTTTGATTTTATTTCAATTCAAATTCTAGTCAACTAAGTTACATTTCATTTCATTTCAAATTCTCCACAACTGAGTTGGATTTCATTTCTATTCAAATTCTACTCAACTAAGTTGGATTTCATTTCAAATTCTACTCAACTAAGTTGGATTTCATTTCTATTCAAATTCTACTCAACTAAGTTAGATTTCATTTCTATTCAAATTCTACTCAACTAAGTTAGATTTTATTTCAATTCAAATTCTCCACAACTAAGTTGAATTTTATTTCAATTTAAATTCTACTCAATTAAGTTGGATTTTATTTCAATTCAAATTCTACTCAACTAAGTTGGATTTCATTTCAATTCAAATTCTATTCAACTAAGTTGGATTTTATTTCAATTTAAATTCTACTCAACTAAGTTGGATTTTATTTCAATTCAAATTCTACCCAACTAAGTTGGATTTCATTTCAATTCAAATTCTTCTCAACTAATTCTACTCAACTAAGTTGGATTTTATTTTAATTCAAATTCTACTCAACTAAGTTGGATTTCATTTTAATTCAAATTCTTCTCAACTAATTTGGTCACAACTAATTTCATTTCATTTCACTTCAGATATCCACCAAAGAGCGACACAACATGGTTTTATTTCAGCCAATCATAGTACATATCAACAATTTACACCACATAACAAATGTTATTCTAAGATAAAATACATACGTAGTTGCCTCCAGTGCACCATTGTTAATGTGAAAATAGAAAGCGTAAATTGTGCCGACAACTATCTCGTTGGCTTGCAGAAAATGGCCAAAACCAGTCGTCAGGTAACAGCACCCATCTGTCGATTTGTGCACTGCAATTGGGACTGATATGTCTCCTGCTGCAGTCACTTGGATCTTTATGGTCTGTTGGTGTAGGTGAGGTGTAATGTATTTCTCACTATACTGCCTTGAAAAGTACTGTTACAATTAAATATTTTGGTAGCTAGTTAGCCAAGTCAAGTGCATATAGTTAGGTATAGATGTTTGTAATTGTGATATGTGCAAAGTGCTTACCATCCTGTTTTTATTGATGGCCGATGGATTGATTGTGCAGATATATAATTATGACATGTCTTAAAGGAGAGCCTTCCTTTCTACCGTTAGATCTATTGGATTGCTAAAAAATAGATGGTCTTTAGTTGATCGTTGTCGCCTTCTTTGGATTTCTGTTTTCTCTTCTTCTCAGCTGACCGTGTGGATCCAATAGTGGCATCTACCATTATAAAAAAGCCGGTAAATACATATATAAAATAAATAATGGCTTGTATGTATAATAAGTAATACGAGTTCATTATATATATATATACTGCTATCACTTGAGTCCACTCTTATGGACTGTGGGGCTTTCTCATCGCCATCATTATTGAAAATGGTAGCCATGGTGGATAGCGGGGCTCCCATTGTTAGTACCACAAGGTCCCTTTCTTCTAGGTGGACTCAGTAATAAAATTCAGACCATCCTTTACCCAGGCAAAAGGTGTATCCACATTTTTCAACCTCAATCATATTGGTGTAGCCATCTCTTATTGATATCTCAAGAGTGTCACCCTCCTGAATGTTATGGAGATTGACGAAGCTTTTTGGTAGAAACTAGAACAGTGAGATAACGTACATCACATTAGTTTGTTATGATTTTAATTTGTTACCACATAAATAGAAAATGCAATGTATATACATATGATGTAAAGCATTTGCCAATAATTGATTTTCAAAAGACAATCCTTTGGCTCATAAGCCGACACCTAAAATAGGCAATTGTGTCAAACCAATTTCACTTGAGATTGTACAAAAGTTAATGAACTAATCTACATTGTATATTCATCTGTATTATGTCACTTGTATTTATAAATTACACTAAGATGCATTGCATAACCAGTACTAAAGATGTAGTATTTTTATTGCATGTTTGAGTGAGGGCGTACTGGTCGATCGGCGTAGAAAAAGAAATCACATGTGCATTGCAGTACTAAGATTATTAACAGGGATTACTACATCTATACATAGCATTTACAGTATATATCGGCCAAATAATAACATCTCATAATGCAGTGTTCAATCAACCCTAAAATAGTAAAAAATGAGGAAAACAACGTACCCTAGGGACGGCGGGCCTACTGCTAGAAGCACGATGTCCGAAGGCACCACTTGGGAGGTTTGCCATGTTGTTGGTGCCCAATCTGGATCGTCGATGAGCGGTTGGCTAGGCTAAACCCTAAACCCTAAACTGGTCGCACGGGAAGAAGAAGAATTGAAGAACAGAGGCTGAAATGTGGAACAGTGGATTTTTGGTGATATCACAAAAGATTTAGTACCGGTTCAGGATACCACCCGGTGCTAAAGTTATTAGCATCGGTTGGTGTGTTGACCCAGTACTAATGCGTAGGCTTTTAGTACCGGTTGGGTACTCCGACCAGTATTGATAAGTTTAGTACCAGGCGGTCTCCCTACCCGGTACTAAAACTCTTTATTAGTACTGGTTGCGGCTACCCACGACGTTCTCTCTCTTTTCTGACCATTGCAGATGACTTTCAGTACCGGCTCCAGTTGAAATAGATACTAGAAGGGGTAGATGAAAGACTATTTCTCTAGTAGTGAGTGGATTACTATAATCTAAAGCTGAAACAAATAGAGCCTAAACCTAGCGTCCATAATTCTAAAGCAAGCTAGCTACTGGTTGGAGGATCCAACAACTTGTTTTATACACATGCATTTTTAATTTAATTTTGTCTGGTAATAATAAAATCAATGTTGCCTGAGAAGTGAAATTAATTATAATAATCTATCGACAGTTTCATCTATAACAGAGGTCCTTGGTGTAAAATCGTACATATGTAAATCCTATGCATAAAGATTTATACATGTTCGGTTCTCCTGATAGTGTAATAGTCATGCGTCCTATGTAATAGGGTGGCAGTGGGCTGGGTCAGGTCTGGGTTAGTCAATACCGGACCTAAACCCGTCCCCATTTGACCTATCCCGCATGTCCCCGCGGGCTCAAATCTTGACCCAAACCTAGACCCGTCGGGTCCTCGCAAACCTGCGAGTCCCCCGCAAACCTGACAACTTAAGGTGGGCACTGACCAATGGCAGCTAGGGGTGACCAAGGGCAGCAGGCAGTGGCGAAGGGGGCTACTGCGGTAGATCTAAAACTCTCGCGCTAGATCCAGTCAACGGCGGCTGAGGAGCTGCGGTGGCAGATCGTGGCCGACGGTGACCATGTAGATCCGGCGGTGGTGGGGAAGAGGCGCCGACAGATTCGACCAAAGATAGGGTAGGCAGTGTGGTCCAGCGGGGATGAGGCAGGTGGCGGGCAGGGCAGCACGCTCTGGCGTGCATAGGGGCAGGGCAGAGGGTGGGCACTAGGGTTGGGGTCAGGGGTGCTTGGCACAGGAGCTCTACTCTAGGGGAGTGGGATGGCGCAGGAGCTCTCTAGGGGAGTGGGAGCTGGGTTTTTTATTTTGATTTATTTTTGTTGGGTCTATCTCTATTGGGCCAGGGACCCATAGGATTCGTGGGTCAAATAATTAACTCGGATCTAGACTCGGACCTAGTTTGATGTGGGGGCCCGACCCAACAGACCCACGAGGCAAAAATTGGACCTTGACCCCCGTCCCATAGGGGCGGGTCCCTAGTCCTGTCGGGTGTATTGCCACCACTGGTTAATATTTGCAATTTTGACTACTAATTAATTAAGCTAACACTATATATAGTTTATGTCACACAAGAGATATTGTTGATTTCGTATTTAAAATCAGTTTTGTACGATACTAATTTCATCATAATTAATGATATGGTTTGACAGATATTAATTAATATTAGAGATCATGTCTAATACATGCTCATCTTATGTTTTTCAACGGAGCGAGCAGCTATCACGTGTGACCCACCCCCAGCTATATAGCTAGGTGTGGCTGGCTTAAGAGAGCCGTAGCTTTGTGCTCAACGCTTGATGCATGTGGCGTTGAACAACTTTAATTTAGCATAGCTAGCACGAGATCGAGATGAGTTGCGACATAAAGGGGTGAATTGAAACAAAATCTAGCTACATATGTTAATTAGTTAGGGTTTTTTGGGTACAGTTATAGCTCCGAGATCTATACTACTTCATTTATCCTAAAATATGTATAGTTGTTTTTAAATCTAATATTTATTCTAAATGTAACAAATATATAGGACTACAAAAAAAGATCACTTTTATCTCTAAAGTATCCATATTATCTTTGAAGTTTATTACTCGTTACTTTACTTAACTACTTTTAGGACTACACTCACTCACACTGAGAAGAATATTGTAGTCTTTTTGTATATCTAATTATAATAACATGTGTTCAAACATAAAAGTTTTTATATTTTAGGACGGAGGGAGTAGATTTAGAGTTTATATGGTAAAATAAAATAGTTTATACTTTTATTTTTAGTATAAAATAAAAATCAAATTGTTTAACTAAATATTCTTAATTCATCATAGATCTAGAGTTTGATCAACTGTAAAAAATAGTTTTAACCAACATTTTAGTTTCCTTCTAGATCAAGAGTTTATATGATAAAATAAAATGGTTTAAATTTTTATTTTTAATTTAAAATAAAAATATGATTGCTCAACTAAATACTCTCGTTTCATAGTTTATCAACTCTAAAAAATAGTTATGCCAAAGTTGCCTTAAAATCAGCTCCATGCATGCAAGGAACCAACATCGTATAGTTTCCTTCCTGGCTAATCAGCAATTAACATTGTGTCTTAAGCCCATTTCGGTCTGCAGCTATGAGCTAGCTGCTGGTGCCGTCCAATTAATATTGCTTCAATTCAGCAGTCAGCTGCTACAATATTATAATTAAAGGGAAAAACTGCACTTGCCACAGGGATCATACACGTGATCATTCACGGGACCAGATCGAAACATTGCCTGTACTCCCGTGCAGCCATTTTAGCCTCTTTCATGAGATTGATGATTCATTGATTGTACTGATCGTCTTCCACGCAATGCTTTTCCCATGATTCCATCTCGATTTGTAAACCAGGAAAAGATAGCAAGCTAGATAAACAGTATTATTCATAGGCCATGTTGGCTCATGCTGCAAAAACTCTCATATCTAGCTGACAAAAACAAAAAGTCCATGCATGCATGCTCTCTGAAGAACAAGCTAGCTATCTCTAATTTCAGACAGGGGAAGCGCACCAGCAAGAGTCAGTGGCGGAGCAGAGTCTCGGCACGCATGGGACTCAAATCTAAGCTAAATCTAGCCACGAATATCCACACGCTAAAATATAACAAAAATAAGGCAAAAAATAAAATTCAATTAAAAATTGACAGTAAATTATCGTTACTATCTACTGTTCATACTGTTTTGGGGTCGATTGATTTAATTGAACTAAAAAAAAAGATGTCAATAATTTAGACATCTTCATCTTAATTTACTAGAGTTTTGGTAGAGAGGTTTAGAGAGTTGGAGTAGATCGGGCAACGTAGGAGACTATATCGACAGCTGATGGATGCAGGCGCTGGCCGGGGACACACAGGCGTGGAATCTAGGGGGCATGCGGGCGCTGGTCGGGCACGAGACGTGGTGCAGGTGCTGGCTTGGGGACTAGGCCGTGCGGGAGCTGGCCGCCTAGCCGGGAGCGGAGCGGTTGCGTGGAGCGGGGAGCGAAGGACGTGGGGCGGTGCGGCAGGGTCTCGGTGTGAGGCCCTCTGGCGCTGACCGGATCCTAGAGGAGCGATCGCGCAGAGGCAGCGGAGTGGGGAGCGAAGGGCACGGGATGGCGTGGTGGAGTGAGCGTGGGAGGTGCTCCGGCGACGCTAAGAGCTTGCTGCTGCCTGCTAGGGTTTGGTTGTTGACAAGTGGGCTGTTGCGCGGTGGGCCTTGCATAGGCTAGGGAGTGGAGAGGAAAGAGGCCTAGCTCCAGCCCTAGGCTGGACCCTTTAATATTTAATTTTTCAGAAAAAAACTAGATATTATAAGGTAAATTTTTTGGGGCCTAAATCGCAAACTACCTATGTTTAATTTCGCCCCTGGCAAGAGTCAATGACTTCATATCAACGAGGCATGTATGTTTATTTCAGCAGAAGAGGAGTCAGAACAATGAAGCACCACCATGTTCTTCTTCCGTTTACGCTTGGCATAAACGAAATGTGTGAAGCATATTAATTAGCCTCAACTCCCAACTCTAATGTGTTGCTTAAATTCTTTGAAAAGTTTCAGCCTTCCGTTGATGACAACCATATTTATTTGGCCATGCGTGTTCGTTTTCGCTTGTCAGCAAAGAGAATCTGAAGAACTAATGAGCGCTGAATACCTGACCAAACTGATGAAACCAACGACCTAGGCTAGCTTACATCATTTGGAAGAAGATGGAGATGAATACACAGTGCATGGAGCTAGCTGTTGTATCCTGCTACTGTCCCAGATCTCAAATTCACTCTCTTCGATCGATCACAAGTTCAGATCCCAATTCTAGTAAGGCCGGAACAGTCATGCGGCCAGTTTAGGCAGGATTTCTGCCTGCGTCTTGCATGGTTCAGTTCATCAGTTGGGTTGGGCCAGCTTAGATCAGGAGGCTGCTGCATTATCAACTGCTTTCTTTTTCTCCATAACATCAAGAAGGCAAAGATAAAAATCCAAATTAATATAGTTAAGAATCAAATCGAGTATATGCATGCACGAGGTGCATGCCGTTTTAATAAGGATTTATTTCTACAATTATTGCATCTCCTGACTCGTTAATATATATCTTCTTGTCATGTCTAATCCTCAACATGTACAAACATCACAAGAACATGCATGGTGCAGCAAAGAACCGGCAGGACGTCGTACGCATTTGATCTGGAACCACCTTGTCTTGATCGTTAAACTAATACCTTTTACCACTAGTTTCATCGGGAAACAAGGACAGTACTAGTCGCATGAACCGGCAGGGGGTCCTTCTTTTCTTTTTTCCCCTCTAATTATTGGGCACACATATACATATCATAAGCTTAATTAATTAAGGAAAAATCTTACGTTAGACGATTCTGAGAACGAATCTTAACCTTTTATTTTCTTCGATGGAAGGGTTGAAAATAATTTATACTGCTATCATATAGAATTTAGAAAAAAATAAAATTATTCAAAAAAATTATTGACACGAAGATGATATATACAAATTCTCAAGGACAATTATACCCCAAATATGATTAATTAAAACAATATTTTATTATTCAAAATCGATAGGTAAAGGACGATTATATGTATGCATAATAACAATGCTCTAATTAAGGCACGGATCATTGTGCCGAGCTTTATTAGACAAAAGCATAATCCCAATGATAAATACTGTAGCCCAGCTGAGCATAGTACAGGTTCCCAGTCCTGTCATCTTCCAAATTATGGGTGCAACTTGGGCAAGCTGCCTCAATGCGTTGTGTAAAACAACAATAATGGGTCGCCCACGGTTCAGGTGTCGCCGTCTCAAAACCATCAGCCGCTGCTTGTCGTACATGCTGCTGCACTCAATCGATCCGCAGCATCACGCACGAACCACTGAAATATCTGCTACTCGCTCACTCTATTTATAGACTACCCTTCTTGTCAAATCATCGTTCATCTGATAGTCTATGGAAGATTACAGTAATATATTTGTTTCCTACTACGTCTGAAAAAATGATTAAGTTTTTAAATTTTGTTCTAAAAAGACTTTATTTTTATCTTTTTACCTAATCCCGTAAAAGAGTACTTAAAACAAAGGAGCTACACACCCAAGTCTAAGGGCAATTTTACCGGACGAAATTATCATAATCTAGAATCTAGATGATGCTGAATAAGCTTATTTTGGTCTCACCAGGCACTGGTGGCCAGAACAAACAAACAGTGTTACATGGATCATGGAATCCAGAGGCTGCTGCTGGTGACTGCTGATCCGATTATTCAAGTGTTTTGTTCAAAATACTGTACACAGACTTGCTAGTCACCACTCACAGAACATTCCTTCCTTCATTTACAACCTGGTGCATACGCTTTGTATAAACAAAATATACTTCTATCCTTAATACTAGCAAGCATGCTGACAAGAAAGTAGAAACCCCACATCAGGGAACATGATTAATCTACTGAGGGAGTGGCAATCATACAAGAAGGTAGGAAGGAGGCAAGAAAGCAAGGCAGATGGCACATTTTGGCACTAATTTACAAGAAATGCATGTATCTGTGTCAGCATCCAGTAACCCTTTAGCCAAAATAAAGCACAATAATTGCAGCTCCGATTTGCTACTCACACCAAACATGCTCTTTTTTTCTTCTTCTCTTTCTTTCTCTCTTCATAACTCCATGTGAGCAACATGAAAAAAATGCGAGATTGTGATGCACTGATGCTCATTTCTCAATTTTCAGAAACCATTTACACCACTGCTCAGAGGATGCAACTCCAAACAAGATATTCTGGGTATGGCATCCGTTCACACAGGCGGCCTAGATGAAGATGGCAGTTTCTTCCATCACCACTGAACACGAGGAATTGGTCACAAACTCGAATCATCATTCAATAACATGAACAGAAAGTGGCAATTGCAGGCAGTGATACCAGTTTGGCCAGCAAGCTAATTACCAAGTCCGAACTTTCATCTAGTGTTTAACTGGGACAGTTTGGATACTGACTGTATGACTCTTCTTTGAGCTTTGGATTGATGGAGACATAAACCAAGTCTCAGTTGAAACAGCCCAGAAGTGTTCTCCTCACCCTATCGACAACACGGTTCCTATTAACCAGGCTGTTTGCTAATGGAAATTCTTTGCTGTCATCCAGGAGGAATCTGTAAACCTCCCATTGACGCTCTGATGCTAACTGCCTCCCGATTTCAGCCTGAAAATGCATAGACAAAAGAGAGTAAATACAAACTCATTTTGAACCTTCTCTGAATAATCTGTGATCCTTACAGAGAAAATGCAGATTCCAAGCGCTTTCAGAGCAAAAGTAGCATCATAGAATACGCGTGGTCGTCCCCTCCCTGATAGCTCAACAGGGTTGGCAACAAGGAGTTCTGTGTCTGGTCCACGGTTGACAATCATCACCCTAAGAGGATGGAGCATCTCTGACATCAGGCGTGAGCTCAAAGCATCCTGTTTCTCATGATCAATAAGCTTCTTTCCATCTGCTTGCTTGATAAAAAGATCCACCTCTCGAAAACCTTTCTTGTCTGACAAGAACCGGCCATATCTTACCTGAAAAGTACCAAATTATGGTTCTTTCATTTTAGTTGCCTTTAAATTATATACTAGTGATAAATTTGACGAAGCAACTAATATTCCTTGTTCGCCATCAATGCAGACTTTGATAACAGATAACAGACAATAATGATTTACGGTAAATACATGACTATAAACATTCCCAGCAAAAAAATGGATGATTGATATATCTTACTCCTAAGTTTGCTGTTACACAAAACAATTAACTACTTGATTGCCAGTAACCTCAGATTTTCAGGATAGATAAATCACTCCAAATCTAACTTTTTGCAAGTGATCTGAATGTTGCAGATTATTAATAAGACCTAATGTCATTAGTTATGTAGTATGTACCACAACACATGCATATATCTCCACGTACCTGAATGCTGCAGTCCTTCATTGTTCTGAAAATGTCATAAAGAAGCCCCTTCTGATCAGCACAGTTAATTTGGAGCAGAGTGTGTGCAGGTCTCAGGGAGTTGTCAAAGTTGATGGTGGCTTTCTGCATCTTTTTCATCTCTGCACAAAGAGATTTGGAGCAGCTGTCACTGTCAGCCAGTTCCAACCTGAACAGTTCCTCAGAGATTGTCGGTGGAAGTGAAGAGAATCCTTGCTGGAACCCTTCTGCTAATAAGATTTCACAGCTAACAGAAGGACCTAAGGTAGCGATCAGCATCGAGTAAGTCTCTTCTTGTCTTTCCTTTGTGTGCAATAGTTCCCTTAAGATAGAAATATCAATAGTCATATAGTAGAATTATCATGTGATGCAGCTAAGCAGCAGCATAAGGCATAAACCACAAGAGTCTTGTTCAAAGCGGGCAAACAAAAACAGAAGCCTTGCACTTTAACAATGGCGACTTACATTCCATCGGTGATGAAGAAGAGGTCAATAACTCGGTCGTCTGGAGTGGTTGACACCTTCACTCTGTGGATAATAAGCTCTAACTCCGATAGTATATGCGTAACATCTGCGAATCAAGGGGCACTTGCAATTGTATCACAGCTTGATCTACTTCACACAGTCAAAAGGTAAAGAGATGTTGAAGTTCTCACCATGCAGCAGCCCCTTCCGGTCGGCTGAGAAGAGCTTGAGGAGATAGAACTGAGAGGGGCCTGGCTGGGTGATCTCAGGGTAGAAAGGCATTGCATACGACGAAGGACACATTGACATGAGCCGGCTCTTGAGATTTGCCCACCGGACCTTGATAGACGGCGAGCGGGGCACGACCCAGAACACGACGAAGCACCAATGCCCATCTGTAGACACGTCTGCTAAATTCGCCAAAGGCTAGAATTTGAGAATTTTGGGTGGTGATAAAGGAGTACGAAAGATGCAATTCATAATTATGAAGAAGCAGGTGGAACAACAGGGTGCAGTACGAGCACAACGAACTAAAAGCGTTTATTTATGACGAGTAAGTACTTGCAACTTGGTAGTACAGAATTAATGTTTAAGATGGAAGCAGTACTAATGATTAGTAAGACCGACATGAACTGCAGCAGAAATGCTGTGTGCTTGGGCGCAGTAACAGGAAGACGAAACTAGACGGCAACTTGGCGCAAGAAAGGAAAATCCAGCCATTCCGATAAAAAGACAATTTAGGCGTGTGCGGTCTACCTCCTAAGCGATGTAAATCTTCAAACGGAAAGCGGCTAAAAAGACCAAACCTTTCCCCAGAAACACGGCGCCGCATGGAAAAGAAAAGGGGCAAAAATTTGAAACTGGCCATCCCAATTCCAAAAAGAAGAGAAAGAAGCCGTCGTCACCAACAACACTGGAACAAAAAAGGGGACGACGCCCACAAGCCTGGGAAAAACAAAACCTTTTCTAATCTAATCAGTCAATTCTCAATTCAGATTTTGGTAAACCTAAGTAAGTAAGTTGGGGGAAGCAGCAACAACCCAAATACAAGAAGAGCAGACAGAGAAAAGTGTGGTAGAATGGTGAGGCGAGGAGGCTCACCGCCGCGCGTGATGCGCAGGCCGAACTCGAGGATGGTGCGGCAGAGGTCGCAGCCGAGTCCTGCCTGGTCGGGGCAGTTGATGGTGATGACGGTGTCCTGCCCCTCAACGGTGGCCAGCTGCATCACGACCGCGTCCTCCGCTCCCACAGCCGCCGCGCCGCCGCCCAGCACCATCCCTCCCGCTCCCGATGTCGCCGGAACCTCCCCCACCGGCATACCCCGCTCCCCCCGCCCGCTCCGGCGAGATTGCGGATCCTCCCCTCTGCTCCTCTCTTCCTCGGCTTAAAAATCGCTCCTTTTATTGATTTTTTTTCGGCGAGAGGGATCCGAGAAGAAGAAGTGTTTGGGTACGGGACGAAGTGAATCGCGGGTGGTGCGGCGCGGCCGTTGTTATCTGAGGATTGCAGGTGGGCCCCACATGCTGAGTCAGCATGGTCTCCGGGAGGAGGAGGAGGCCCGTTGGGGTGGGTCCACGTGCCATTGACTGTTCGCCGCCGATGGAGGCGAAGGCGGGAACCAACCTGTGTTGGTCTCCGTTTAGTCAACCATGCACACAAACCCTTGATGTGATGTGTCGTTTCATCTGCCGTCCGATGTTAGTGTGATACGGTAGCAATTGTGTAGATATACAAGGAATTAACAAGTAAAACTTGTAGAGCATATGGTCATATTAACCAAGTATTAATGTATAGAATGTCTTTCAAAACACGGCATATAAGAATTTTAGATTTTTTCCAAATATAATTTGTTTTAAAACTTTTTCTATTTTTGTGCGTGTCAAATGAATGTTCTCTCTTAAAATTAAACAGTTTATCTTTTTTTTAATAAATAGGGATCATTGATTTTTTTAATATTTATGCACAAGTTGAAAACAACATATATAATGAATAGATGGAATAATATATATGACAAACAAGATTGATTATTATATTTCTGGAGAAAACCATGCTATTAGAACGGTTTTACATTTTAAAAGGGTGCTTGGCTTGCTCTTCACTTAATAAAAAGGTATATCTAACTTTGAATTTTGGAATTATATTAGGATTTTTATCTTTTTCTGTCTTGGCTTTATGAGCCATGTGAATAGAAATATAAAACTATTATTCTAAAATTATTTTTCGTTGTTGCAAATAAGTTGTGTTCCTCCGATCCTTTTTCCTCGAAAATAGAAATTAGCCCCTAGATAATATGCCAGTCTTAAACTCTGTACTATATCACTTGACAAGTATTTAGACGATAGAAGGGTAGGATATCAAATCAAACATCCCATTACAAACTCTAGTCAACTAAAATTATGATAATATCTATCTATCTAGCCTACATTCAATTAATTTTGGTATCACTCCAAACATCTTTTTTTAGCATTAAACCAAATCGGTTCAGAACTATTGCAAAGCTACTACATATAGCTTGTTCCTAGCAGAAAAGGAGGATATGTTTAGGAAACTTTCGATAGCTACAACTATTTATAAAATATGACACTTTTTAAATAGTCTAGAAGCTAAAAAATTTTGCAGAGATGTTTCTCCAAATTTGAAGCTCTAGCATTTTGTCATCTCCTGCGGTGTTCTTCTCTGCACCGAGAGCTGGTTGCAACCTGCTCTTCGATCGATGCAACCGCCGCCTTTCTCTTCAGTCTCTGTCGCTCGGTCCAGAATTACTCACCTTTCCTTTTCTCTCCAGACAGCCTTGCAAATCTATGTTGCTCGGTCCAGAATTACTCACATTTCCTTTTCTCTCCAGACAGCCTTGCAAATCTAGCCACTAATCACATCAGTCTTCAGAAAAAAAAAGATTTTACATGCATGCTAACAATGAATTGTTAATTAATGCTTCTAATTATTCAATCAAAAAATTGTTTTGGCTGTGACTAGTGTTTTATATATTGGCTAATTTGGTGTTCTGTAATGACATGGTTTTAACAATAAAAAGCTGTCTCATAATATGCATGTTATTTTTATGTGTTCTAATTTGCTCCATATGATGTATGAAGCTATTATTAGAAACAATAGGATATTATGTACAATAATGCTATATACTTGAAATTAGTAGCCACAAATTTTTTTATTCCACTTTAGATGGCGACATGACGTATACTTACCAACTATGTGTTTTGGATCATTTATCAGGCAGTCTTTTTTAGAGGAAATTGAGATTCACCGTCTCTTTTTTTCTTTCTCTTTTTTTGTTTTTATAGTTCAAAAGCTTTTTAGCTGTCTGTCTATTGTCTATTGGTAGAGCTCGAAGATATAAACTATTTCCATTATCTACAAAATTATACCTAAGCACAATTAAGGCATGCCAAGATGGAAGATGGCGTCTGGACTAATTGAAAGGCCGGCATATGCACAATTGCACATATGCTTGTGTTATCCTTTGCCTGAAATCTGGGAGAGGATAAGATAGAGATGTGTCGATCGATCGGCTTAATTGACATTTTGTACACTAGTAGCACTATTAGCTAGGCACCAGGAGCTAGCTTATTAGCTTAGCTAGGTTCTAGTGGTGTTTTATTGATCGAATACAATGCGCCGTGTGCTGAATTCATAGAGAGGCGGTGCAGAATTGTTCACCTCAGCTGTAGCTGCAGATTACTGATCTGCAAACAAAACAAGCGGTCGTTCTGCAGTTCAGTTAATCTAGCTACTTTTCTACCGATCATTTGGCGCCGTTCGTGTCGCTGTCTAATGTCGGTTCGTGACAACAAGCTAGTCCCTGTAGAAGAATCCACCGTGCAATCAGGGAGATGGCGTAGTTACCTGGATCGAAAAGGACCCTCTCATTGCTAGCTAGCTTAGCTGCCTCTTGCTGCTCAGCTCTTTTTTTTAGCAACCCAGGCAAGACGAAAAATTAAAAGATTATAATTCTGAAATATTGTAATCAGGAAAAAACAAAAATATACACTACACGGGCGAGCAGCAACCACCCACGAACTAAGAACAGTACCAACATCAAGCAAGCCGTCGCTAGGCGAGACCGAATAAGAGAGACACCAACGAGACCTTTAAGATAATGCCTCTAGGAAGGTCACGCCGTAAAAAGTATCACCATCATTTGTCTAAGAGCCTTAGGCTAGATTTTCACTGAAGAGTCTCGCGATAGGGTGAGAGAACGGTTATGCAATAAAGCCTCAAAGAATAAAAATAAGGCCCGAATACATCATCGATATCGGTCTAATTAAATTAGACAAGGCTTTCATCTGAACCAATCTCACAGCCCTACAGATGTCCTCAAATTACCCAAAACAAACCAACACCACCGCACCGCTGGAAGCAAGCGTCCGGCCAGCATATTTTTGTGTGTCAATTTATCTTGTTACTTGATCGCAGCAGCTTGTTAGCTACTACTCATCATAAAGTCATGGAATGTCTGAATCTTATAGTTTCTTTCTAGCTCGAGAGCACTTAGGATAATCAGTAACAGTAGTGCTAATTGCTAAACACTGTTATTATTGGTAGACAGCTATACGCCTTGCGATATTATTGGCAATGTTTATCCCTGCCGATACTCCTTAAATCGCTTCCTGTGATGAATCAATCTATCGTTTTGAGCTTCTTCCAATCCTATTCCTCTGCTTCTCTCCATCTCTCCTCACCGGCGGTGAACTCCTCATTTGATAATTTTCACTGTTAAGTAGCTTCGTTTTTTTATCATCCTAATCCGCATGTCATTAATCTAAATAGTTTCACTTATCATTGTTTCGGAGTGGTATTATAATCAAATGGATTATGTTGAGAGTGCCAAATTATCAATTTTATCAAGATTTCGGGGGCCTGGGACAAACTAAATTTTAGAGCCCTTATATATACTATAGTACTTAAATTTATATATATATATATATATACGAAATCCTACCAATACACAATTAAAATACATCCAAAATAATATTCATATAGAGTGACGTGTTATTGCCAAAAAATAAACATTGAATTATGACTCCAACCTGATGATTATGCTTAATAGTAACTCTTTCGTCAAAAAAATTATTTTTAGTTAATCAACTTTATTTTTAAATATTTTATATTAATCTTCTTATGTATCCTTATTTACAAATTAAAAAGATTTATTTCATTAATATATTTACTTAACCCTTATATATCACTTACAAATACTATTTTTTGTTAATAATTATTTTATATAATACATTCATCACTATTTTATTAACTTTATTTCAAAATAAAGTATGTGTGGGATGGAGCGAGTAGATTATAGACTAAAATATGTTTATAATAAATATTTAAGAATACAAAAGGCTGAATTAAATATTGAAAGGTTAAAAATATAGTTTTAGAAAAGTTAAAATGTATAGTTTTAAAAGAAATTATATTATTTAAAGCGCATGATAATTTAATCTTTGGTGACAGAAAGGATAAATTATGCCAAAAATTAAACTCTTGACCATTCATTCAGAGGACAATGACCTATCCATTGAACCACAGATCACATAGTGAACCATAAATCACATAGCTTACACTTATTAGATTTGGGGCCCTTAAATTTTGGGAGCCTAGGACGGTTGCACCGCCCGCTCCCCTCATGGCCAGTCCTGATATTTCGTCCATTGGCCCCTCTGCGTCACCTACAGCGGACCTCAACACCACTCTTGAAGCACCCGATGCAGCAGTTAGTGCAGCCGCTCACGCAGCGATTCTCTCAACCTCTAGCAACGTCGTCACCACAACAACTGCTGATGTCATCCGTGTGGCCCTCGCCTCTCTTCACCCTCTTCACTGATGACCCCCTCGGCGTCTATCCTCCCAGTGCCACCCATGGTACATGGTGTCGTAGCTCTAGACAACGACGCTACGGTCTCACTTCATGCTCAAGCTATTGTCGTCCTTGACGTCAAGTCGCTGGTTCTCGTTATCCTCGACCTCGCCACATCCAACTATATCAAATGGCTAGGTTGTTCCTCGTCATCCTCGGCAAGTATGCGTTGGTTCACCATGTGCTATCTGTCATTTCCCATATGAACCGTGATGGAATTGTGCCCAAAAAAATTCTAGGGGAACCAAAAGTTCCGGCTGTAGCCGGAAGTTCCGGGTTCTGGAGCATCCGAAAGTTCTGGTAGGACCAGAAGTTCCGGGTCAGTCCCAGTGTTTGATTTTCTGGACGAACTAGAAGTTCCGGCTGGAGCCGGAAGTTCTGGGTTCTGGACGAACCGAAAGTTTCGGTTGGACCGGAAGTTCCGGGTCGAGAATTAATTTGATATAGAAGGCCATTTTCGGAAGTTCCGGCTGTAGCCGGAAGTTCCGGGGTCCGGAAGTTCCGGCTATAGCCAGAAGTTCTGGGCCAGACAAATAGATTAGATCTGTTAGACTTTAATACAGATTAAAGGCCCACGTTGGTGCACTATATAAAGAGGGGTGGGGCTAGCACGTGGAGGCTGCTGTTGATTGTTACTTCACCCTAACCCTAGCCGTCACCCTCTCTCCTCGATCACAAGGGTTGTGGTTGATATCTCCGGATCTCATGAGCGATGCTAGCACGCCGGCGTGAGGTGATCCCATCCCTGTACGTGTGGATACCGTAGAGGCACCGTTGCTGCATCGGTGCTCATCTTCTTCCTGCGAAGTTTGCCGGATCGTCGGATCGCGTCGTCTTCATCGCCGGATCGCCGACGAACGAACAGAGCGGGGAGAAGAGTTGCTCGAGAACGCGCTACTCTAACTCTACTTTCGCTGCCGGAACGCATCTCGTGGTACAAGGTAACTATCCATGATCCTATTGCAAGCATGGGTTCCTGGGCAAACGGGGTAAATTTTTAAAATTAAACGCTAGCGTAGCCTCCCCATAACCCAACAGTGGTATCAGAGCCTACGTGCGTAGTGTTCGATCTGGATCGATCACATATGGTGATATGTGATGGAAATAGATTGGATCTATTATTTTTGTCGTCGGATTTCCGGAAGTTCCGGTTAGACCGAAAGTTCAGGGTCGAAATAATATTTGATACAGAATGTTATTTTTGGAAGTTCCGGGAATGACTCGAAAGTTCCGGGTTCGGAAGTTCTGGGTCCAAAAGTTCCGATTGGACTGGAAGTTCCGGACAGAGATAAATTCCGTACAGAAGGTTATTTTCGGAAGTTCCGAGTGTGACTCGGAACTTCCGGGCCAAAAATAAATTCGAGTCAGAAGGTTGATTTCGGAAGTTCC